>VXAX01001391.1:372478-439662 GCA_013399835.1 Leptocoma aspasia | reverse complement strand
CCACCCCCTCCGGGCCGCTCGGGCTCGGTCCCGCCGAGCCCCGGGCGCACAGCCCCCCGCAGGCCGTGACCTCCCGACGCCTTTTTCCATAGGTTTAACGACTCGGCCTCCGTAATTTCGTCTCTCAAATTAGCACTAAGCAAAAATTAACAGTTTGCTAAACCCATCCTGTTCACGGACGATTCAGAGCCTACTGTACTTTACAGACACAATTCACTTGTGTTGGTAGACGCCTCTCTCATCCTACCAAATCCCGTGAAGTTATTTGTGCAACAGGTTGGTGGGATAAAACGCATTTTCTACAACAAAGGGTCAAACAGCTGTACAGAATCGGGAGCTACTGATAGAACAGATGGTCACCTACCCTCTCACCTACCCTCCTTTTGTAAAGTATACCTTCAAAACAAAGAGATAATTATAGATAGAACCTTCACTTTCAACTAATTATCTCAAGCACCTTCAGCTGTACCATTGACTCAGCCACAGGGCTTTTGCTTTAGTACAAATCAAGGCACACGCAGTTGACTTTTAAAGCACTGTCTCGATCAGTTTCACACAGTATTTGTCTCTATCCCATTGGCTCAGTCCATCAGGCTGCCTGGCCAACATTTCTCTGGTTTTACCACAGTTATTCCAGTTTTTTCAATTTCCATCAGAATTCATAAGATTTCATTTTTCAGACTATTCACTGTTACCCTATTTGCATTAGCTTTCCAGAGGCCAATGCTTTTCAATGCTGCCTAACCAAATATTTAATTGATTTTGACATTAAATATTTGATCCCTACTAGTTGTATGGTGGTTCTGTTTTGGGATATCCTCTTCATGCACTATTTTAATTTCCTTTTAATGTTCAATCCTTTCATTCTCTTTCTCCATTTTCACCAGGACTAGCTGGTAAATAAATTGCTTCTGATGTATCTACTTTAGAGCCTTAGAGCCTTACTACACAATGTTGCTGAAGTTGTGGTCCTAAGATATCTAAATGATAAATGCAATTAAGGATCAGATTATTTATGTTCCAGGACCTCTGCATATTATCAAGCCAATAGTCAAAAATAAATGAAATTCTGGTGTTCTCACACTAAGCAAGTTAAACATCCAATAGTGACAGCAGCAGGATTAAAATTCCACACAATGTCTTATCACAGTGACATCTCTGGGCACTGGGTAGAATTAGGACATCTACCTCTCTACAGTTTGGCATTTTATGCATTGTCCATAAAACTGAGTTTTGCAATCTCAGCTGTCTGAAATATCTCACAGCAACTGATTTTTTTTTTTTAATGAAGAAATTCAAACCAGAAAAAACCACTGGACCTTCATTTGAAGTGTAGCTAGAGTTTAAGAAACATTTAGCTGATCAAGACAAGATTCTTTAGCCATCACATGAGTTGCTGAAATAGGTATTGGGAGATGAAAATTCTTGGGAAAGTCTAGGAATTTTCATAGATATGAGTAGAATCTTTGCATAAGAAAGCTCAAGTAAAATGAATTTTAGTGTAAAAAAAGAAAAAGGAAAATAAAGGCAGAGAGTAGTGCTCCAATAGGCAGTAAGGGACAGAGACAGAAAATTAGAAAATTAAATTTATTGAGTACACTAAGGTAAAGGAAGCTCAGTAGCATTTCTGACTGGTGTTCCCCTTCCCATAGCAACACCAGTTCCTTAAGGCAGGCATGAGCAGAAGGGAAGCATTATCAGTGTTGGTGTTGCCACACACCTTTTACAACAACTTCCAAAACAGAAAAGTTGAGGTAAATGTGAAAGACAACAGCTTTCAAAAAGATCCATTCACTGGTGCTGGAACATAAGTCACTACTTGTGGCATGCTGACAGACAGACTTCTATATTTTTCTCTCCACAAATTACAAAAAAATTATAGCATCCTACTGACACTGAACAGAGCCTTGAAGTTAAGACCTAAATTCAAAATAATTTTACATAAAACAAGGCTTAACTGCACACCAAAACCTCGCTCTGTTCTTTTGTCAATTGTTTTTCCCCAAATGCTTTGTCATTTGAGCTGCTGATAAACTAGGAAAACTACCAAATCTTGACTAGCTGATGGCACTCTGCATTTATGTTGCTGGTTGTGAAAAGTATTGAGGATAGAGAGGTACCAGAAACGTTTCAGGCACAGTAACAGATTCCAGACCTTCATTCATTGGCACAAGTAACAATCTGTGGAGATTTCCCATAGAATATTCCACTCATAATCTTTCTTCAAAATATACTTGAGAGAGGCAGGGGAAAGGAACCGAAGAACACCAGACTCATGTTGGACACCAAAATGCCTGATCAATAGGTCCAGTGCAAGAAAAATGGCATTAGGGTGAGAATACAGAAAGAGGAGTCAAGATACCTAGATTCCACATTCAGTTCTAGTATTCTGACCCACCTACTTCCTGTATGACATATACTAACATTTTTGTAACATACATCACAGTGGTAGTTATTTTTCACAGGGAAGACTGTACAGTACTCTATCAGCTTATCAAGTGGAAGATGCTACAGAAGTGCAAACTGTTATTTTCCTCATTGCATAAAGGAAAATATCTTGCTTTGCTATAGAAACTGCATGTTCCACAGTTCAGGTAAAAGACATTTCAAACCATGCCAAAAAATCTGATCCGTTAGCACATAACATGGTCCCTTACAGGCTGATTCTAATCACTCAGGAAATTTTTAGGCACTGTAGTTACATAGGAAGTAGTGTCATGCTTGTCATTTTTTTATGACTAAGAACCAGAAAAGGGGCAGTAACTTCCTTAGTAGCATGACTACGTGCTAAGTAATGGGATTGTAGCTGGGCAGCCCTGCCTAAACTGTGATTACTCTTTCTTGCATGAGTCATTACATTCTTTTCCTAAAGTTTTATTTTGTCTTCAGGTGAAATTGAAAATTGGTCTTTGTCTTCATGTTTGACAATTTACACAACCCATCCTTGTACATACTTGATGCAAAGCTGTTAAAGAGAATTTGCCTACAGGATGCAAGAAGAAAAAATTCACAGGACTGCCTACAGTAGCTCCAGTGATTGTGAGTTACTCCAGATTGAACTAGATTAGATCCCTCATTGTGAAGCTTTTGTTGTTTTCATACTTTCTATCTACTTTGGAAATGAGTTCACTAAGCTGTGGGATGAAGTCTGGAAGCATCAATGTCCTGAAAGGAGCACAGCACCTCTGTCAAGCCCTCCCCATCAGCATTCCATTTTAACCTGCCATACCCCTGAGCCATCTGTTTATCTATATGGCATCATGCTGTCTGTGTATCACCTTGGCACAGACAGTAGCACTGGAGCATTGTCCTTTGTGACACCAACCTGGGGGAGGCTGAGAAAGCAGTAGTGTGCTGGCCATTGCTGGCCACACATCACACATTGCTGGGGCCTTCCACAGCCGCCCTTGAAGTCTGCTTTCTGAAGGAGGGGAGTATGTACAGGTGCATCTTTTCACCTGCAAAGACACCCAGAAAAGCAGCTAACTGAACAGATAAGCAAGGAGGAACACAACTGGGACATAGGTCCCAAGACCTGTGCTGCTATAGCTTGCATGCCTTAATTATGCCAAGAGTTGGCATAGGAGTACTTGCTAGCTCTTGAGACCATTTTCAAATGTGCTTGGCTTACAGAAACAAAGAAAACAATGGGACACAAGAAGTGGATTCATTGGAAATTCTCAATTTGTCCTTAAATGTCAGAATTCCAATCTTCATCAAATAGCCAGGAAAAAACACATTTACTACAAAGGCACTGTTCTGCAGTGATAAAATGCAGAAGTAACTACACACAGTGAGGACATGGCATGCGTGGATTGTTCACACAGCAGTTCACGTAGACCCCCTGATAAACAAAAGTCAAAGCAAGTTGCTACTATGGACTTGCCTTCGAAGAAAAAGGACCCAAACAAACAAAATGCTACACTCAAGCCTCAACTCCCACAGATGCCACACAGAAAATGTAAGGATCATAGCTGTTTGCTAGGAAGTTAAGTTTATTTGCTGGTAGTTTTCAAGTTAGTCAAAGACATCAGGGCAAATAAAAACTACAATATGAATTGCAAAATGCTCCAGCACTTGGAATCTGACAACATTTATTTTGAAAACTATGAGCTATGGGAGCTGTGCTTTCTAATGTCCTCCCAGGCTGCCAACTGAAACAGGCAAGTTTAGCCAGCACCTATCCAGACGTCCATAATAAAATTACCAACATGACCTTTTGCTATTTGATCTGTCTTGGGTCTGGAGACACAAGGTGCTTCATCAACTCCCACAGAGTTACCTGTAAGGAGCTGGTGTTCAGAAACCTCTCAATCCCCAGCCTCAGAAAAGCTTGCAAGCAGACATGTCCCATAGCTGATCACTCTGCAGACAATGTAGTACAGCAAGAGAGTTTGAAGAGTTACATCAACTCAGTCATTGTCAGATATAATACAAGAAAACCATCATCTTGAACAAAAAAAAAATTAATAATTTAAAAAATTATTAAAAATAAATCACACCGATTCTGTGGCAATAATATGTTGCATCCCTTTCCCCCTCTTTCAATTTGGTATTGAAAATCATGTGAAGCAACTTGTGCTGGCATTGATTAGACAGACCTGTTTCAGAAGTTCGAAATACACTGGTAAAATGGCACTAAATCCAGTTTTCTTTTATTGACTAGTTTTGATAAATGATACCTTAAACTGGAAAGAAGCTAGACAAGGTCTTATGGGTCCCTTTTTACCAGAGGGTCTGTTTTCCTCTCTTTGCTTTTAGCAGTGGTAGAACTGTTGCTGGGGATCTAAGACTTACTGCAAGTTTCTGTTTCTCCATGTTTCTGTAAAAAGTTTCAAATACAGGGGAATTACCAGCCTCTCTTTGCCTGTGACAGATGTTTTTAATTTCAAACATAACTGATATAGAGGCTAGGATAAACATAGGGCCAGAAAGCACCAGTAAGCAAATTTGGAACTTTCAGTAGATGAAATGGTACTGTCAGAGGTGTTTGTTAACAACTCTGTAACAGCATTTACATTGCTGACTTTCTCAAACAGAGAAAGCAAAAAACTCCAAATCCTTGTGTCTCTCAGTGAGAGCAAAACAGACCACACAGGTAGCAATGCCACCTCTATCATGCAGATCAAAGTGTTCAAAGCAGTTTCCTCTCCCTCTGTTGGCAAAGTTACCAGCATAGCTTAGCATGAGGTTGGAATCTGACGGGTTGACACTACATACCACTGCCCCAAAGCACTCTGGATGCATTTGTAATGTTTCAAAGAGCAAAAGCACCAGAATCTGTAGAAGGACTTTATCCGAGAGTGACAAAGGCAAGATATTTGCATTTGCAATGCCAAACCAGTCATGGCTTTATCCTTACTATAGTGGTCGTCTAATAAAAACACAGGAGAGAGTGGCTCAGTTATTTTACAACTTCTTTGAAGATGGACTTCTCTATTTATATTATGCCAAGCACAATTCAGGCTCTGTAGTGTTTGCTCAGGTTTCTTCTTAATACCACACAACTTAGGTCTTCCATATAATGAACTCATACTTAACTTCATACTACTGCAGCATGGCAAGAAATACAACATAGGCAGAAACAGCTATTTAAGAATTTAAATGCAAAATCCAAAAGCAGAGTGTTATGGAATACCAATTGCATTCAATCTAATTCAGGTTTTGCATATTATTTTATGTTTACCTACAATAAATTATGTCAATGCATGTATTTTATTTAAATGCAGTAAGGCTGGCCTTCTTCGTATGATAAAAAAATAATAACAGAACTAAACCTATATCCTATTAAAACTCTGTATAAGAAAACCTGTACAAGACAAAAAGGAAATATTCTTTATACCATTTGCCTCTCAGAGAAAAACACTCCAAGATGGTAATGAAATCACATGAGGCCATAAAATGCTATTATTTGGAATTCATCTCAGTAAAAGAAGTTACTGGAAAAACAAAGTTCTAGCTCTTAGAACACCTCCTTAAAAAATACTTAGCACTTAGCTTTCTCTATTTCTTTCCACTCATAACTCAACCAGTGATGTAGAGAAACATACATCATGAATACATGCAAAGGTATACAGATATTTTATAGTCAAATTATACTAAGTTTTCAAATATAATGCTGTATTTAAAATCATATCTCTAAAGGGAAAAAAGAAATATCTTCCATATCTGGCAATACCCAAGGCCGTTTTTTCATTGTATCGAAATAGACATTTTCATTTGTGTGTTTACATTTCCCTCTCTATAGGTACCATTTCTACTGGACTGAAGGAGCTGGTCACATCATGGTGGGTTTTGTCAGCACATTTGAAGAATGATTTATTCGTTTACTTTAGGTCATAAGAAATCATAATAGAACTTGATGTGGATGGAGAGGGGAGGAAAAAAAGGTTGTTTTCAGCTGGACATATTTCCCAATGGCTTCACCATGCAGCTGCAGGATAATTTTACAGACAGCTAAAGGAATGATAGACAGATGGGGAAAAGCAGCTAAGGAAAGATGAAAAGGACACAGACTGCTTAGGGTGGCATTTTGGAAACTCAGCTTCAATTACGGTCAAGAGTCAACAGTACAGCAGCCTTTAAATTTTTTGATACAGATCAAAAATATCAGAGCCCCATTATTCAAATCACTGATCCACTATTAAATTTATTCTGCTGGGCTGAAGTGGTGTAACAATTTTGAATATTTATTTTCCTACTGATTAGCTAATGTCACTCAAAAATCAGTTGTCCTACTCACTTCCCTATCACTGACTGCCATAAAGATGGCGTAAAAGCATCAAGCCAGTGAACTTCGTATTGTGTACTCTGCCTAGTTCAACAGATATGTGATCATGTGCACATGTTTCATCCAGCTCTAATGTGTTGCTGGGCATTATGTCAGTGCACAGATCTTGGTATTAATTACTGTGGAAACACAGCCCAAGTAGCTAGAGTTAGACAGGATGCATCCAAGTCTAATCCAAATGTACTGAGACGTGTCCTGTTCAAAGTAGTTTCAGAATCAAGATGATATTTTAGAAAACAGAAAATGTTTTCACAAACACTCCTAAAATTTAATGTCACTTTTAACCCTATGCAAATGCTTACTTATTAAACTGACTTATCACTTGAAGCACTCTCTGGAAACTGCTGAACCAGCACCAAATACAATGCTGTTGTTTAGAGCTCAAAATAACAGCAAACAGAGTAAGGTAGCCTTTTCTCTGATCCAGTAAGTACATTCGTAAGACATTAGCATTTATTTACTAGAATAGAAAATTTTAGAAGTTTTCTCTAATGTCTGACTACAGTAAAGCTCAATGCTGGAAAACAACCATTTCAGTGTAACTGATTAGGCACTTAGCTGCTAGACACAGCATTCTGTCAAAGACAGACACAAAACAAAACTGTGTCATAATAGGCTGGAGACCAGATAACAACCATTAGTCCCTACTGTGAAAACAAACCAGTCTGCACTCATGTATGACTGACTGAACTGATCTGTTTTCAACCTTCCCAGAAATCCTTAATTCAATAGGCAAAGCTATTGAGGATGTAAATATCCTAGTGTAAACAGGACTTGGAGATCAGTGTGTCTGTATTTTTTTCAAGCACATAGTTAAATTATACATTTAATTATCATTAGCCAAAACCCAACCGTGAATGGAAACATTGCTCAAGATAAATACCCATAAAAATATGAACCAGCACTAATTTTACTAGAATTTAGCTTAAAGAATTCTAGCAATTAACTGCCAAAAAGAAAAAACAAAACCCAAATGGCATCATGCTGTCACTTTGTAAAATCTGTGTCTGGAGGACAGGAAAAACAAAACCAAACCAACCCAAAAAAACCAAACCAACAAACAAAAAAACCAAACAAAAACTCCACCATTTCAGAAAGAAAATTTTTGACTCAAATTCATATTCACTGAAGTCATCAGCAATACATCAGGATTTGACGTAGGCTCAACATACCTGAAGCTGAACAGTGATGAGTTGGAACATTCTTGTGAGTTGAATGAAATGTTGCATAAGTATCTACAAATCAATTTACCATGTCAATGACAGTGAAAAACAGTGCTACATTGACAACTGTAATACATTCCAAACTTCAGTACCTGAAAAGATTACGAAACACAGTCCCCATGCACACAAAACCAGATACCAACTGAAACACATCCAGTTTCACTGCGATCATCAACTAATTTCCTAATCTGTTCACAGTAGCAGTTACAAAAATGTCATATTTACACTCATTTTTTAAGACAGTCAAACCTATGAGCTGTAGAAGTTGTGTAATTGTTAAACCAATATTGAACTTGTCAGAAAACATTGAGGAAATACAGTGACCTACTTATACACAATCAGCTCTAGTTCCTTCTGAAAACCTTAGTAGCTAAACACACTTTATGAATAATCAATTTCTACACATGGTCCAAAAGTCTTATCTTGACCAAGAGAATGTAGAAGCAGGACTGTTAGCCAAGTAACTAACTCCTTCACATTAAATTTGTAAAAGCCTTTGGCAGTGATCTGAAGAATTATTGGACAGAAAGCATAATACTTGTATCTCATTATCTTGTGAACAACTCTCAAAATACCCAGTATAACAAGTCATAGTTGAATAACTTGTCACTATATCCTTCCACTCAGACTAGAATGTCTTACAGGGCTTGTTCTAACTCTAATGAATTTGAGTTGAATTTTGATAGTGAGCTGATATAAACAAGACTTGATCACTGCATCATTTGTTAATTCATGGCAAAGTCCCTAATGGAAAAGAAGGGTCAGAACTGTGCAAGCACTCATCCCCTCCTCAGTAGGGATGAGGTGGGATGTACACAAATTAGCTTGGTTTAGACCTTCTGATATGATCTTTCCAAATAAAGAAGATATTTGTGACACAGACTTCTGTCAATTATGGTATGTTAACATTACTGTCTTTCATTAAGATGAAGACTATAAGAGCAATAGAAACTGAAAAAAAGTGAAACCTTTTCTAAATGACAACTTTTATAAAAAATAGAGTATATTATTTTGTAAATCCATGCTAAAATATAAATGCTTGATTTTTGTTAAACTAATGTTTAACAATTCCTCCTATTGTCTGTGTAAAGTCCCCCAGCGATCTGCATTCAGAGCAGTATCCCAGGCTGAATCAGGGTATTTTTTTATCATCCTCTGTGACAGAGAAGCTTGGGTTGCCTTAGCTCATTCCTTAGTCTTTAGGAGACAACACAGAACTCTTACCTCTCTTTTGTGTTACCTCCTGAAGCAGCAGGATATTGGAAATGAGGTGTGTTCGGTGGCCTTGATTTTCAATTCCCAGTTTTCTAAGATCAACTTCTGTAAGGTGGAATAAGTCCTGTAGCAAATGCCAGAGTAAGGAAAAGATTATACTATTAATACAGGAGAATTCAAGTGTTTTTCAGATATGTTTGCTGTTTCTGGTGCTCTAAGTTACGTAACAGCAAATTGTAAGTATATTTCTATTTTATATGAAGGCCCCTTGTCATGATAAGGTACGTCAATGTAGGAATGAGGTATTTTTCTTTTAAAACATTAATTCCTTGTCTCTCAATTTTTTTCTCAAAACAACTCTGGTCAGCTTAGCTGGAGAGTTCCTAAAAACTATGACTCCTTTGAGTGAAAAAAAAAAAAATCCCCAAAAGTGCTAGTATGCCAATTGCACTTAATGAAGGAAGATAAATCTCAACATGAACTGATAGGAATAATGATTTTAGAAATAAAGATTTTGTATAATGGAGAGGATATTCAGTGTAATAATAAATAACATAAGTTGTGATACTGTTTTGAAGAACAAGAATTTCCATATAATGCAGTTGAGTAATCAAACCTGAACTGCTCTCTTTAATCCACTTTCTCTCCGAAAACTCATTACTATTTTACTTTCAAAATAAGCTGCTGAGTAACTCCAGACATTATTTATAAGGCAGTATAGAATTTCAATTTGATGTTGACTTATAAGTGGGTACAAAACTTCATTTGATGATGAAAACTTTCAGAGCAAATAGAAAATGTATCAAAATACATTTCTTAATATTTTTACTGTTCTGTATTTTCACTGTAAATAAGATAAAGAGAGGTACATAGAATGGACAGTATTTTGTTACTAGCAAGTCATGTTACTGGAAGTGGCTTTTTCCAATGGAGAGTTGCAATTCATACCCCAAAACACAAAATGAGATTGATTCACTATGTAAATAAAAAGACAATTGACACAGAATTTCTAGTGTGAAACCCTATTTCTCAAACTTTTAAAATCTTTCAAGATCTTTGTAATTTTAAAATCTTTCTTTCAAACTAAAACTACTTCAAAAGCCTGACATTTTTTGCTTTAGACTGAATAGTGCTCAAATTACTGAAAGCCTCAATTTCTTAGGTCACTAGCTAACACTGTTTTAAAAGGAAAAAAGTTCTCACTGTTGGAGAACTTAAATTATGCCTGAGAATGTAATATTCTTTCTCAAACGATAACTCATATGAAACTAATGACACGAAAGTAGAGAGTTGCATAATTCTTACTTCTAATTTATTCCTTTCTAGGTTTGCCCAAATGCAAAAGTTGGTACTAATATTGAATTTACATTTCAGTAGAAAGGATTTTTCAGCTTTGGCAACAGTGACAGACGGTCCCACTGCTTTTCTCAAAGACCCAACATACTTCTCCCAAATCCCAAAAATCATCCTCCAAGAGAAACCACAAAGCAGTACAAATGCAATAGGCCTGCTCTTCAAACTTCAGCAAGACGTTTGTAAGAAGGAGCACAACTAAGATTGCTGTTAACTCCAGTACTGAACAGCAGATGCTCAGGGTAACACAACAGAAACTTTTATAGACACATTTTGGTTGGGGAATTTTTAGCAGATTTAAAGATCTTAACATTTTCTCAATAATTTTATTGAAAAAGGACAATTCTCACCTCTATACCATCATATCGTTCAAAGAGCGTGCAATATTCTGCAAGCCCAAGCTGGGTCAGCCAGTTAGAAATGGGTAGATACTTCATTATCTATTCCTTCCCAATGCCTATGGCTCTGAAAAACAAAACCAAATTACAAATAACATTACTTAGGAATGTTAAACTGAACTCAGAAAGCACTTAATAAATGCAAGTTTCACTATTACGGCCAAAGAGATGAACACTTTTTTGGCTGCATGGTGAGAGGTAGTTATCTGTGCATTAAGATTTTTACCCTTAATTCACTGTTTCATTGTAATCCTCATACAAGCAGGGAATGTTGAATACTATATTTTGATTAGCTTTTGCAGATGAATTAATCTTTTAGAAGATGAATCAACAGAGTCACTTGATACTGCAGAATCAATTAAAATATAGTCAGCCTTTGTATTCAAAGAATGTTTCTCAATACCTCGTTCAGTGATAATTCAGTCATTCTTCTTACATGTGTGACACATGAAATTAAATGAAGAGGAATAGCAAAAGGAGCAGTGTTTTCTGTAAGAATATGGAGGGTGTGAATGAAACTGCATTCTCTGTAAGACAGTCAAAATGACTAAGATTCTGTGGTGGATGTGTGCCCAAGGTGGGAACTCAGCTAAAGTCAACCTGTTACAGAATGCGTGTAATGAAAAAAGCAGCTGAAAGATTTTTACAGTTCGTTCTCATCATGTCATCTGAAATTGAGTTATCTGTAAATTAAAATATTTTTCATTACTTTTTTCCTCAGTTGCTAAGATGAAATAAAAGATAGACATTAAGATGGATATATGATGGACATCAAAAGATAAAAGACATAAAATACTCTCTCGCTATCACTTGCATAACTGTAAGCAGTTATGCGAGATCTGCACAAATACTTAAGCTTCCAAGAATTGCTGCATTTCTGAAGACACATCTATGTGCAAGTTTGAGCATAGCCCAAATCAATTCAAGGATGCCCAATTCTAAATCTGTAACTTGTGGTCTGAACATTTTTTGTCCAAACACTGATGCCAGAAGCAGGAAATGTTCATGTTCAGACACCTAGTACATTTAATTGTATATTTTTGTTATTTTATTTTATTTTTAGTTGAAGATCTCTCATCTATACTTCAGAAGAAGTAGTTGCTCATTAGCTCTGGATAAACCAACTGTAATTAATTTTCAGCTACAAACCACATGTTCTAATACATCTGCCTACTCTGAACACACAAGAAGCTGCCCCAAAGGCTGACATTTTATGGTCAGCAAGGAGTCAGTGTTACTTTCTGTGAGATGGGGAAAGCCATCTAGCATTTTCATAATTACTGGAACACTAGAAAAGCTTTGATGTCTTTTTTTTTTTTAATAAATTGTAAACTTAAAAATACCGTTCTGCAGGAAGGTAGGCCATGGTAGCAGTATAATTTGTGTCAATGGACAATACATGCTTTAAAAGCATTTCAGTTAGAACAGCAACTGTTAGTAATATACAAAATGTTTTGGACCAGACATGGTTTTGGAAGTCTCTGTGAATTTTGCCTCAGTACTCAACCTTGGAAAGAAGTCAAAATGGTTGCACTTCAGAGACACATACACAGTTACACTGTGGAAGATGTAATTCTGCAATTTGTCACTTCATAGTCTGTTAAAGAACAAACCTGTTAATTTGCTAGTCATATTGTGAAATCCTTCTATTGTCTATTGGAATACTGTGTTATATTATTTGTCTTATTGCAGATTTTTCATTATTGTGAAAATATTTCAGGCTATGGATGATGAGTACACATCTAAAGAACTGTGGCATTCCAGTAACTAAGAGTATCTTGTGGAGTAACATTGACCAGAAAATCTACACATTTAATTGACACATCACAAAAGAATTTCCTTGAGGAAAGTTAAAGCCACAGAGAACATTCTTATGCGAGGCGAGGACAAGCTCAGCCGCTGACATCTTTCATTTATGGCTTCCTTTAAACAGGTACTTTCAGAGTGCAAGATGGTCAGCATGAAGGGCATATGATTCTCAGAGAGATAAAAGGAAAAACACAGCTAGTTGGCTAAAACATAAATAAAACCATGGACAAATACCTCTTTTCTGGTTCATACACTTTAAAGTAAGAGACTTCAAATTTGTTGTCATAAAGGAGCTTGTTTTCAAAACTGTTTAACAACTTCACTAAGAATATACAAATAAAATGCACATACAAATTTTATATTTAATTGTGAATACTTTGGATTCCATGTTAGTACATAACAATTAAAAAAATCTACAGTAATTGCTAGAAAGTCATCACACTTATCATCCCAGAACAAAGAGAAATTTTGCACTAAGCATGAAAGGAATCTCAGAATTTCCACAGAGCAACATTGTCTTTAATAATACAGTGATAAACAGTGGCTATCTAATCTTACTTGGCCAGCTGCATTTGCTCTGTTATTAATTTATACCAAAAAAACCCCAAACCAACAAATAAATGCAAACCAAAATACCAATACCCCTGTTGTCCAAACCCCCATACAAAACAAAATTCATACCATTGTATGACAAGATACTAAGAAGTACAAGATGCATTGCTTTCAAATATACTGCAATTACACCTTTGAATGGGATTATTTATGGCACATTTTTACATGCTATTAAGTCTTTGCTAACACCTTGGTAGACTTATCCTTTTTGTTTTAATGAAAAATTTTTTCCTACAGCTGAAGGAGAAAAAAATTCCCTTTCTCTCACAAGGCAACTAATTGCCTTTCTGGTCTTTCTGCTAATGGCAGTTTTGGTGTATAAACTCAAATAACTCTTATTTAACCAATACTACACTGTTCATTGGATGCAGGGTACAGCCTAGTGGTCAGGACTCAAGATATATTCATAGCCTGATCAAGATTAAGAGTAAAATGGAATTGCAAAACAAATTGTAAAACCCACTAAATTTATCATTATGAGATGTGGTTGTAGGCAGAGGGAGTTTCCTATTATTTTACTCTTACACTATTTATTATTATCTATGAAAACAGGATTAACTTTTCCTTAAGGCAGGTAATGTCAACATTTTTTAAGATGCAAAATATGATTATGAACACACTGGCAAAGAGTGTGGCAGATTTTGGACACATAATTTTTCCCTACTAAGAAATTAATATCCTTCCTTTCCAGGGAAAGGAAGGGAAGAAAAATAAAAATGACAGCACGTATTGCAGAGAAATACAAGATCTCTGTTCTGTTTATCTATTCTAAAAACTCTAAGTTCCTGTACATCTAAGGACCTGCAAAAAGAGATCATCATAGGGTTAGTCAGGTCACCAGATTTTTTGGATAGAACCACTAAGGCTACATGACTTGCTTCTATTTATTCAGTTAGACTTCTGTTATCACTTAACAAGCTCAAGAGTGAAGTTATTCCGGACTCCTTACATGGATGGTCTTGCAGAACTATCCACATAAATTATACCATTTCAGGGGTTTTCACATAAAAATAAACAATTTAAATCCCACCTACGTTTGTGTCATTCTATTTCTGAACACCACCTGTTCAGAGGCTTTTATGAAATCAAGTTACTGCTAAAAAGTTATGAAATTAGTAATAATGGGAGGTTCCTCGCATGGCTCTCTGATCTACTGAGCTGAACTTTTGCTTTCAGAGTGCTTTCCTGCATTCTCTCTCACAGTTGCAGTCATGCATATTGGGGCACACGTGATCCAACACACAGAGAAAGGTGTTTTATATGTAGCTTTTAAATCGAGTTGTTCACACTACAATGCTTTACTAGACTGATAAGTCATTGGTTCTTTCCTCTATCACAGTATCATAGAACCATTAAAAGATGCTGCTGCTGACGTTGGCTTGTTATACTGCAAACACAAGGTAATTAATATGTAATACTGGGTTCTTACTTCAGCTATGGTTTTGTCAAATTAGCATCACTGTAACTTTTAAAAAGTGTGTATGTGTGTATGACAAAGGCACCATGATTGAGTAACTCCAAATCATGGTGTGATTATAGTAAGTATTCCAGGCACAGTAATTCATGCTCTTTTTCTGTCTCCCTTTGGGATTCAGGCAGTAATATGACAAGGATCAAGCCACATATCATGGTATAATCCTGTCCCCAACAAAATTACTCATGTGAGTCAGCAGAGCCAGCAATTTCATCTCATCTGGAAAGTAATTTCCGTTATTGTGCCTTTTCTATTTCAGCAAAATTGACTTGGATTGTACTTCCAAATTAAAACTAGCTTCCTACTGTGACAAAATAATTTATTAGTATAAATTGATTTATTGGACACTTGCCCAAGTAAATTTACTTAAGGTTTTTAATCACTTGAACTTGGCATGCTTTCCTAACTTGAATGAAAGGCCCATCAGTTTTGTTTTCAGATAGATTCTGATGTACTTCCACTTCAGATGTACCTTTATCTTTTTCTGTCATTAATGAAATCAACAAACCCTCTAAATTACAGCCTCAATAAATCTGACCTTTCCATGCAACATCATGTACACATCAGGTTCTGTGTTGTGGCACTGAGTAATAACACTGACCAAAGGTCTGTCCCCTTTGCTGATCACAACTATTTCTGCTTAAGTAAGCAATTAATTCAAGAATGCTGTATTGTAATGCATGTTTGAGTGGCAGGAAATTTCTGTCATTTGAGTGCCAGTTTCTGAATGCTGTAGAATGAAAAATTTAAAAAATTGGAAGTGGTCATGGAGCCTGTGATGTCATATCTCAGAGATCTTACCACCATAATACAAAAAAACTACCTCTTTTACAGACCAGGTCATAATCCTATTTCTCCACTCTCTTCTTTAAACAATTTGCCAGGTGTAAGACATGTTGTAAGTAGTACATTTAATTTTCAAAAATACGCAGATTTACAATTTAAGACAGTAAATCTGTGTATTTTGGAAAAATCTCAAAAGATAATTGTTTTGTAAAAGGAATACTAAAGGCAGAGTGGGAAAGCCAGAAGGTATCAGTCAATGACCCCAAAGTTTGCTTCATCTCCACAGAAGTGTTAAAATTTTAATGAGAAAAGTCACCTTCTTCTCTGAGATTTGTTTCTATGGTAATGGTAATTTGCCATAATTTCCATGACACTTGTTCTAGCCTACTGCCTTAAATAAATTTTGCAGTTAAGAATTGGACAAGGTTCTCCTAACCTAATAAAGCTATAGCCTGGTAATGCACTTACAAAAGTCTGTTATAAAGCCAAGTCCATCTTTTCTGCTAGCAAAAAGGGAAGGGCACCTGCAAGATGGGGCAAGAGACAAAAGCAGCAGAAACACCTGAAAAGCAATCCACCAGCAGAATCAAAGTGTCAGACACTGATCAAACAAATACTGGTACTGTGCACTAGTCAGTCCAGAGAAAGCACTTACTGGGCCAAGGACTCTGGCTAAAAGGAGTTGGAAACTAGGACCAAAAATTCCTTCCTCTGTATTCACAGGAACAGAGCTTGGTACATTGCACACAAACCGGATGACATCACAAGTAAATTATCTCCATTATTTTTTTCAGATGGAACAATACGCAAAACCTTGATTTGGCTAACTTTGCATGAAAAGCAACAATAGTGACAATTACTCGTTGTGTAAAAATTAGTACAATTAGATTTCAACTCTAGACTAATATGAAAAGACATCTTACAAGGGAAGAACTACCTAAGTAAGAAAGTTTGATAGATGGGCATGTGACCTATGTAGAAACCTTGTGCACAGGGCATCAAGGGTGAAGAGAGAAAAAAGAAAGCATAAGAACATAATGTAAAAAAAGGCTTATATTCTTACACTGATGATTGTTTAACAAAATGAAGCAAAGAAATTAAAGGATCAAAGTAGTGCCTCTGATAATACCTGTTATAACATGTAGAAAACACACAAGAAAATAATGAAAAAAGATGTGAGAGACTTGACCTGGTAGAGAAAATTACCCAGAAAAAGGGGCTGTTATTTCAAGTCAACTCAGGTGTCTTCTTTCCTTCACTGTACATCCATAAAAAAGCTTGTGCTGGCACAAAGCAAGCAATGACAAGGAGCTGCTTATACAGCAAAAGTGAAAATTTGAGACATTAAGCATCCAGTCAAATCCTGCTACAGGTTATGGACTCCTCTGCCATCCAGAACAGAGTCTGCATGCAAACATAAACCCTTTAATGTATCCTGGACTGCAAAATAAAGCCAGTGAGGCACAGACTTTCTTACTTTGGCCAACTGTGTTCTGGGAACAACTACAGTAAAAAGCTTGGTAATTCTCTAGGGAGTGGCAGCACTCTAAGTCACTGCAGCTTTTTGATTCAGTGCAAAAATCAAGGCCCTTTAACAGGAGAAATGATAAAGCTGCATGGAAAATTTCAGTTCAGGTTTTTAATACCCAAGAGATTTAAAATCTGTTTTTTTTTTCTCTAGAACAACTTGAAAGTCTTTTAAGCATACCAAGTTGATGGTAACAGTCTTAAACAGTCCCTTTCTCTCTTAATGAAGGAACAGGCTTGATTAAGGTCTCTATCTCTTTATCCCATAGGAGTCTATGCAGAAGCTATATTGCTGAAAAGTGACCAAAACACACATTTTACTAGAATCATATTTCATGATTTGTTGAAAAGAGGTGAGTACAGGAAAACAGTAGCAAAAACAAGGCAAAACTGTGTACCACCAAATATACCACTATCTTGCAACATTTCATTCGCAAACAGATCAAAACAAGCATTTAAATTCAAGCAGTGACTCTATTACATTGAATTTAAAATACAAATGAAAGAATGTCCCATCGAAACTTCTAAACCATTACACGTTAAAGTCATAATCAGTATTTGCAACGTACATGTTAAACAAAAGAAGATATTAAAAAAAATCCCAAGACTGTGTACATATGAGATTTAACTTTTACTCTTCTCTCCTCTTTCTTGGAATTTCTAGGCATTTCATTTCAAGCTTTTCCACTAACTGTGACTATTAAAACATAATTTAAAACTCTGGAATTCTCAAAGTTCTATGGAAAACTTGAAATTGAAAATAATTTGTAATCGCTAAGAAATACATTTAATTTTTGCCATAATGCAAATGACAAACATAAGTTTGCTTGTAGGATACCATAAGCTGCAAGCTTCTTTTCATATTTATATTACTACCAATTAGCAGTTTGTGTACTACAAGCTAGGTAGACATAGGTGAACTTTATAGATTGTTTATAGTTACATTGTGGACTATCACATTTTTATCAAATGAGTTAAATTAAAGCATAAGTCTGATAACCTTATAGGGTAAGGATATGATGACAACGCCTCCTAGTGGAAGCACATCTGACACAATAAAATTCAGAAAAATGTGGATTTCCTAAGTATCATGCTAGGTTTTTGCCGGTACTAGCTAGCTCTGTGCTTTTTCTACCCTTTACTAAATTAAACTAGCCTCATCCAACTTTTCAGTACTATAGAGAAACATCTATGGGCTTTTAAAGAAGGTGAAAATCATTTCACTTTAAAGCTTGCTGTTACACTGGTATAACATGGTTTTTACACATAGCTGAGAATCAGGTTTGAAATTAGTCTAAAGAAATCTTTTGCTGTAGGACTACGTGTCACCACCATCTCTTAAAACTGTGGGTGAGACTGATGTGATGTAAAGTAACTTACATTTATCGTGAACAATGAAGCTCTGCTGATTTACTGGTGCTGGGAGTACAGCTCGCCATGGCTCCTTTTTGTTTCCTCTCACTCATACTTTGTTTCGACTGTGCCAGGAATGATTTCCATGTGAATGCATCCCCTACACTTATCTGAATAGACTACTCTGTTCACCCAATTCCATCTCCAAGGCTCAGACTGTCACAGACATTACGCATGCTGTTCAGCCTGAACCTAGAGGAGTGGTTTTACCAGAATAGCTCAGAGCAGACAGAGCTGTTAGGAATATGCAGTATCACATAATATGCTGAACAGGCTATCAATACTCTAATTCATTTATTTTAGTCCCTGATTTGCTTCATTTTTCCTTGTTCAAATTAAGTCCAAAATACTTTTGGTGAAATTTTGAGAAAGTGTTGGGAAGGATGTAAGGATACTGGATTCTTTGAAAATAAACTATTAACATAAGTATTGTTGGCAGTCTAGGCACTGAAGGGATACTCTAACATGGATTTTTATGTCAATCCAACATTTAGCAAATCTGTTGCAGACTACAGAGAAACAAATAGAAAACATTACTCAACTTGTATATGCTGTTCTGGCCAATGTTTGTGAAAGATAAATAGTCTACAAAGTACCAATCAGGAGTTAAATACATACTGACTCAGCAACTACACAGCAGATTTTCATGCTGGACATCTCACAAAAAATGCTGCAGACATCAAGCTACTTTATCTTTATGCCAGACTTCAAATCAGGTATTTTCAGTTGGTGGGATGTCAGTACTTACTACCAGTAGCTTACAAGAAACAACTAAGACAGTGGTTCATCATTCTTTATGCACTGCTTAAGGAAGACATAGACTAACCACCCTTCATTTATTTTCCTTACATACAGGAGGGTAACTTTCTCCATTTCATAACATTGTTCTAAAGTTCTAAAACAGAAGCAGCAGTTTTTCACACAATCTTATTCAATGGGGAACATACTGTCACTCGTGTCCTGGGTAGCAAAAGGATAAATGAGTTTAAATGATGGTCTATGAAGATAAAACACTATTTAAAACAAAGAGACACACCCAAGATCTCTGAAAATTACAGGATGAATTACTAACACCTGTGGTGACACACTGGGATAGTAAATATCCCTGTATACGTATGTTCTTACTTGTGTAACACTTGTATAAGCAAAAGTTTGTCCTAGGAAGAGACTTTTGGTCCAATTCCTGCAAATGTTCTTGCATTGCACACAGAATGCAGATGTGGCACACAGAATGCAGATGTGGCACAAAGCTGCTCCATTACTACAAATTAGTTCAAACAATTTTGAAAGTGTAACTTTGCTCTTGCAGACTTAAACAATACCTGACCTAGTGTATGGGCAGTTCCCTAACTCTATCTTTACAGCCAGATTAGTCACTGTACAGTCTCCTGCCATTGGTCTAAAGTTAAAGCAAATGTACTGTGTATGTTTTTTGATTCTGGCACAAGCATTGCCAGAAATGGCAAATGCTTGTGCTTAATGCAGGTGATATGACAACAATCAGGTGATCAAGTATTAATGAACCTAGCAAGTCACCAGAAAAGACTAGTACAAATCTCCAAATACATTCAGTACAAGCAATTTAGGAGGTCTGTTGAAGGCTAGAGCTAATTTTAACAGTATTTATGTGACCAAACTCAAATGAATAAATAGAACTAAGATAATCAAACACTTAAATTGTTGGTCACTACTGTCTAGTAAATCTTTCCTCTTTTTGTGTGTCTGTGTGGTCTTTTGTAGCTAGGTGGGAGTTCATCCTACCTGCACAAGCAGTGTGTTGGTTCAGTTCTGAAATTGAGCCAGTATTTACTGTTGAAAAGACTCCACAGCTGCTTCTCAGCTTGAACAGCCAGAGCCTATAATGCACCCAACAGTAACAGACTGTAAATACATATGCCATATAATCAGAAATCTGATTAAAGCTAGCATGCTAAGCTCTCTATGGGGAGAAGGGATGAAGAAAAAAAGAGTTTATGTCTGTGATTCTATGCTAAAATTTTACTGTGGACTGATCCAACTTCAACATTCTAGTCCTGCTCCTTTCAGTTCCTCAGCCACATCAACCCAGAAGTTCCTCACCTCCATTGCACCAAGTCTACCATTTGTGTGGTCAGATGCTAAACTGGATACATGAAATGGTACTGTTTTACTGAAAACACAAAACTGTGTCCCTGCATAGTGTGTGTTTTTTAAAAAATGTGAAGATCCAGGACCGCAGCCTGTCTCAAGTTCTATAACTACTAGTTACTGCAATGGGTTTCTGAAATATTTTACCATTTAATACATTTCTCTTCAGTTCTTCTGCACTTCAGAATAGGAAGGAAATAGTAGGACTGCCATATTTTTAAAATAAGGCTGCTCAGAGACACAGAACTTCTGAAAAAGCTCCACAATTATTTTCTATTTTTTTAAAATATTCTTTTTATTTGCCTTCTGGTGTTTGAAACTTTATGGTTAACTTAGGTCTTTCTTTCAAGAAATTCTACAAATAAAACAGATTTTTTTTTAAAGGCTGAGATATTCACATGACTAATTAACTCTAGGATTTGAGTGCTGTCCAATCTAACAAAAGTGATTTGTGATAAGAATCAAATTGGCAGCAGAAATAACAACAAAATACATCACAGGTGTGTTTGCTAAATCATGACCAACAGACAAATGTGCTCTCAAGCTGTGCTTCGTTCTGCACCCACATGGCAGTTTTTGCAGTGTAACAAAAGGAAGGACTGTGGTGGCACTTCTCATGTACCCCAGTGCTAAATCAATCTTCTTGGTTTAAGACACTGATAAATGTGGTTTGAGCAAGCCAAGCTGATTTCACATTGAAATGGATTAGAACAAGAAGTTTAGTTTATCTCGGCTTGGTTTCTTCTTTTCTGCAAGGGTTTAGTAATCCTGAGCCTTTTTACTCTGCAACCTGCCTTTGCTCTTGTGTATTCTTAGTGCTTGGCTGCTCTAAACTCCTCAACTGTGTAGTTAACAACAGGATTTGTCTTCTCCTTCCTGCTCTTTGCCTCTCACTCCTCCTAATTAGTCTGGTACTCCAAGCCACAAAGTCATGCCTGGTACATTTTCCTATCTATTTATGCACTCATTTTTGTTGACTTTTATTTTACAACAAAGTGTTAAGAACTGTTTAGGAGTTAGAAGCAGAACATAACATGCTAGTTGCTACCTCCAGATTCAAAAAGCTGCATGATAAGCAATAAAAAAAATAACTTTGAAATTAAAAATAATTTAGTTGTAAATTTGATACCCTGAGAAAGTAAAATCACTTGCTGATTTGTTTCTTTTTAATCAACCCATAATTAAAAAGGCAGAAAAAAATACTGTATTTCCTGAAGATGATCAATAATCATAGAATCATTTGGTTGGAAAAGACCTTTAAGATAGTCAATATCAAATAAATAGATTTATTAAAATAAACTATTGTATTCAATGAGAATGATTCTGTAAGGCACTGGGCACAAAGCTGGAAAAAAATGAAGTTTTAATATAAATTTTAATTTCAGATTGATATTTTCTCTAAGTGGAACGTCCTTGTACACACAGCGGTTAAGGCTAGAACTCACAATACTGTGTAACTTGCACTGAGACAACTAGCAATAAAAAAATGGCTGAGTATCACTAAAATTTGGGCTAAAAACTGTAACACATAGGAAGCTGCTTTATGGACAGCTCAGCCATAAAGGGCAAGATGGGTCATAACCTCATTAATGTTCTTAGTAAGTCAATCTGTCTGTAAGAGTCATGAGGAGTCCTTTACTTACATGTGATGGTATATGCAAAAAGCAATAACTTGGTTTGAAGTACACCTTTGGACCCAAACAGCTAACAAGTTTATATACTTGGATAACTAAATAGTTAAAATACTTGCATTCCAGCTGGAGAAAACACTAGCAGCAAGTCAGGAATTTCTTTGAATCATCTGAGCTTGCATGCAAAAATGCTACTAGTCATATTTTTGTAAATGCACGGCAAGTTTCATAAACAAAGAACTACTTCCTTTCCCTTTGAAGATATGGTATAGGCAGTGCCAGGAGTACTAGAGACAGATAAAAAGCACCACAGGTAGATAAAACAAAACGCTGAGCCAGTCTAAACTTGCAATGCCAATTCAAATTTGTTCAGAGTATTTTTGATTAATTTTGTGGTAGCAAGCCTAATTCCTTACCAAATCTGTCTACATACCAGTTTTATTGGTATTTCTGCAGATAGTGCAAAGGATTTCTTTCCAGCCCCTTCCTGTTTCCCTGCTACTCTGTGATGCAGTGTTACTGCATTCAGCCACGAACCAGCCTTACATGGAGGCTGGATTCCATTGCTTTCTCAGTCATCACCACCGAGCTTTCCTTACCTGCTGACTTCTGTTCTGCAGCATTCCTCATGACAAGCTCCTGCTGACACTGTGCTGTGCACTGACCCCTTTCCTGAGAAGCTCTCCAGCCTTGCCTCACCATATTCTGTAACAATCTGCTCCAAGAACAGCACAAGTGCAGAGACAGGATGATCCATACTGCTGCAGTGTCGGACACCTCCCAGTAGAACTTGGTTCTCAAGTGTAACTTAGAGGATCTCAGCTGAGGTTCAGAGCAAAGCTGATTGCTTCAGCCAAGCCCTTAATTTGCAGCAATATCTGAACACCTGTTCAGTGACACAGGTGTATCTTAGTTTGGGTTAAAATCCCAATGCATTGCAGCTGAAGCACTGGGCTCCTACCTGTAGTATTACTTTGCTTTTGGTTGTGTTGGCTGTAATCCTGCAATTACCAGATAAACTCATCACAAATTTTATACTGTGTCATGTGCAACCTGAAAGGAGAGCTTCAGCGCTTTTAAGCATTGGTGTTTAACTTATTAAACATTTCCTCTGCCATTTGCCTGAAGCTTTATGTATTCACATTAGAAGAGCAAAAGACAAAGATCACCTAGTTACAATTCTCTGCAGTAGTAACAGCAGCCCTGCCTTGATATATTTCCTTTCATTTAACACCCCACTTATTTCAAATATATTCTTAGTGTTTACAATACAGAACTAAATCTGCATGCAAAAATAACACAGACTTGCACATCAGCAGTAGTATTCCACAGAATGAAGCTAAACCAGAACCAGCTCATCTCCTGTCCTGGAGGAGGAGCTCTGCTCAATAGCAGGCTTTCCAAGTAAGCCTGCATTAGGCTTGCTGCAGGAAGAGAGTCTGATCTCTGCTGGAACAGGAGGATGAGTTTCAAGACTGACAGCATTGCAGTGTAAAACCTGCAGTTTATTAGCACAAGTACCTGTATTAATTTTAAAAATCACGCTGATAAATCTAGAAATTTGATGAAGGAAGTGCACCAATCTGTAATACAGCAGTCATTGTACTAAAGTGTATAGTTGAGAGAACTATATTAAAACTCTCAAGTACTTTAAGCTACAATATAAAGGAGTATTTCCATACGATACTTAACATCATATGGAAATGTTCTGCTCTCAGTTCTAATGACATGGCTGGGCATGGGTGTACAGAACTTGCACACAGAAAACAGTGGAACACCTGTCAAGAGCACTGCACTTATTTATGGTCCCAAAACTTCATAAGCAAAGTAATATGATTAGTTTCCTAGACCATTTTTGCTAATTCTGGTATTTTAAAATTTTATTGCAGTTTTTTAATGTTGTTCTCTCTCTTGGTATAACTAAACTATTTTGTCCTGCTCCTCAAGCTATCTTGTAACTTTTCTTTTTCCTCTTTCAGTTTCAAGGACTCCACTTCTAGACAATCCTTCTAATAGTATTTTCAAAAAGTAGGAAATAAACTCGGTATTAATAAGAAAGACACAGACAGATAAATGTGAGATGCAGTAAAGACGAAGAAAAGCAGTAGCTAAAACCAGTCAGATGAAAAGACATCAAGAAAATTTTAAGCTGAAGTAGGTAGGGAGGGTAAAGAGAATAGAGAACAGGAATCTAACAGAAACCAAAATAAATAGCTGAAAGCCTGCAGTAAAACATGATTAGAGAAAAAGCTGACACATGAGAATGACTAAAATTTTCCTTGTTTGTTTTTTTTCCCTACTGCTACATGAGCAATAGCGCAGTTTCACTAGTGGAAGAGTCTGTAAACATGTTAATAGCTCTAGAAGTAGATCAAGAGTTGCCTAGATAATAGGTTTCTATTTTCTAAGTACATAAGTTTTCTCCCCATTAATAAAAAAAATTCCATAGTTGAATTGCATCAGTTGGTATGTTGTCTTCTGACTGAATTCATGTAAAGTGATGCTGTCCTCAAGGCATTTTTTCTTAATAGCTTTATTTTGGCAAGTCTTAAGGGAAAATTAACAGCAGAGGTATGCAATTTGAAAAAATTCTTGATATTCTGTGAAATTGTGATGCAGGGTAAGAAAAAAACCAATAGTATTGGAGAATTGTAATGAAAAAAATCCCAAATTACCTTATAGTAAGTAATAATTTTCATGGGCATCAAGACAGATATATTTAATAATAGTATTTTTCTTCTTAAATGTTATCTGCCTGCATACAAAATGAGTCCTTTTTTTTGTAAAAACAAAACCAAACAACAAAGTCCCCACGCCCCAATAAACCCAACCAAAACAATCCACAGTGCTTTCCAGTCTACTACAGCTTTTATGTCAGTGTTATGACAAAGCATCAGCTGGCCCTAATTTCAACTGTTTGAGACAAGGATAATGGAAAAAGAGACAAAACAAACTGATAAAATGAAAGTGTATGGAGGAAGTGAAATAAAATTACTCAAAATAGAGGTATTTTTTTCTCATTCTAAGATATAGATGATGGAGAGCTTAAAAGGCACAAGCATACAATATCCTGTAAATCTCAGCTACTCTTCAAAACCATCACTAGGCTCTCTAGCTGAGAAAATAGTTATGCAACAGGGAACTGCTACAGCAAGCTTAATGATGGGGGATTAGAGTTGAAAGTGAGAGCACTAGACATTCTTTTCTAGCAAAATAGTTCAAATCCCGAGTGAGACAGTAGGATAAATGAGCCAGAGGGCCTCCATTCATTCTCCAGCAAACAACACATCACAAAAGATCCATACATTATGCCAGGAAAATACTCAGCAAGAATGAGAAGCCTTGGAAACAGAAATTCTTGACTTAGAGTCTGGTTGAAGGTCAGTGCTCTAACACTGCACAGTTCACGTATTTGCATTTGATATATTGATATGTAAAGGAATTTCTGAGTTGTTTATGCTCTTTTAGTTCTGCAAATGATCCAAAGATTGAGACAAGTATTAATCTTTTCAAGTTCATAGGTTGGTGGAAGGGAACTAAAAGAAATGCTTCACATTATTGAAGGAGCTACTAAAACTACATAGACAAACTGTTTTGTAATTTCTGTGTAAAGGAAAGCAGAGTTAGATTTTGGTTTTCACACCAGAACTTCATTATAAATTAATAAGCCTACATCCACTTTGTTTAAGGTCCTATTTAATGGTTTCAGAAAAATTCCTGTTAGCTAATTAAACACGGTGAACTGACATTTACTGATTTGCTAGCCCCCTCCTTGACTTCAAAACAAACCTATGCTACATTGATTTTTTTATTATTCCATGATGCTTTAATCAAATGAGATTAGACACAGTTAAGAAAGCAGCACTAATCTGAAGACACTACTCCATCAAATAAAGTGACAGGCCTTTCATTAAAAATATATAGAAAAGACTCCAACAGTGACTAGATTATTTTCCTTTTTTTCACAAACCCTTTTATATGAGAAAAAGAGTATTTAGCCTGGCATCTAATTATAATTCAAATAATACAATCCATTGCAAAGGATTACACAATCCTTCCAAAATCTGTAAGTGCCATTTACTGAAGGAACCAATAATGCACTGAGATGTGGAACTTCAGTGCAACAAATCAGATACATGAGTGTCCAAACACTGGCACTGGTGATTGCTATCAGCTGCTGGGACACACAGAAAAAGTTATGGACATGAAATTAATGGCTGTTTTCAAGAAGTTTAGATTAGCAGTTTGCTGTTTGAAGTGGGTTTATTACTGCATGTGACCACAGAAAAAGATACAAAGAAGCATTTGCTCTTCTACCAACACTTGACTGAATGCTCATGCACACAGCAGACACTGATGTGATCCACCATTAAAATGATTGCAAACTGCTGAGTGATTTTCCTGGACTCCAATCTGAAAAGTACTGTCTGAGAGTATTCTTTAGCCAGATACAAATATCTTTCTCTAGCTGGTTGATGAACTACACCCAGCTCTAGAAATACAGCGTGGTGATTCAGCAGTAGGGACTGTATGCTTCATCTTTACAAAGCAAAACCCACCTAAAAATATGTAATTCAGAGTATCTTATAATTTTGCCATCCAAGTACCAAAGGCATGACATCTCATTTCTTGAAATCAAATTTCTAACCTCATGAACCACAACTGCCTCTACCAATAAATAGTACTTGCACTTTGGTTGTTGTTACAACTTGTGTTGCAGCACACTGGCTGCAAGACTGAGGAAATGAGCTTGAAGAGTAGGACACATGTGGATCCTTAAAGCTTCAGCCCAGACAAAAACATCACCTAAATAAGGGAATGGTTAAATTAATTGGACCATGAGGGTCTTGCTCATGGATGATTAATACATTTCAAAGTTCTTACTATCTTCCTCCTTTGCTGCTAGCATGGCGCATAGAAATGGAGACCAGTCTCTGACCCCTGCACATAGAACTAAAGCCAGCACAAGCAAGACAAAAACATGACATAAACTACATAAATTGCTATTGTAGCTAAGTTTATTTGCATACTGAAAAATCTTTCTTTGATGGTGCCAGCTGCTGGTGAGAAGAATGTGTTTGGTGTCATTATAAGAACACCTAGAAAGAGGGGTGTTCTGATATTACAGATCACAGAGGTGAATATGCAAACAAGAAAAGGCTGGGAGAGATCAAAACAACCATGTTTAGAAAAAGTATACTATGTATATAACTCTATTTTACCAGCATTTTGGCACCCTCTTGTGTTGACTGGTGCTCAGAGTTAAAATTCTGAGAAAAAAAATCCACTCTAACTTTACTAACTGTGAAGACACTCCGCATGTACATAAAGAATCTTACTATTCTAAAGCACAAAATTGTAAAGCACAAAATCTTTTAAAACCAAGAAATATGCTGAAGCACTAGAACCCAATCCATGTAATTCAACAGCAAGAAACTTCTGTCTGAATATCTACAAAACCCTTGTGGTTGAGATAGTTTGATGAAAGACTTACTTCTTAAATATCTCTTTAAATCATTTATCCTTAAAAGGTTCTTTGTTTTCAGTTATGTATTACCCTAAAATTAATTTTTTACTTAGGTAATGTAAAAATGAAACTCTCCTTTTCCTAGGTATCAACCCTCACAAAGAAGTTGGTGCTTGTGCCATGACTACAACATTTTTCCAAGAGCTGAAACAAGTACAGTCATGTGTGCTGGGCTCTCAGCAGTGCTGCTGTGAAGGAGGAGAGCAGACATTACACTGCTGGGTGTTACAGCTGCTGTTTTCCTGAGCCTTTTCTGCCATCCTCCAGCAGTATTAGGTCACACACAATTACATGCAAACTTGTCTATGTAGCACGTTTCAAATCTTTTCAATCCCTGTGATTGCATCTTTTTATTTGATAGTAAAGATGACATAAACCTATCAATTACAAAGTAAAAATGTTTCTAATAGATCCCTGTATTTTCCCTCAGGATTCTACCTTATTTTTTCAAAGTCAGATGAAAAGATATGTGAAAATCAGATTAATGTTATCTTCCAAATAATTTAGATTGATAAATTCACAAAAAAATATAACACCAATTCGTAACTCTGAAAAAATAAAATTGCCCTGAAGATAATGAAGCATGAGAAGAAAGTTTCCTTGTGTTACTTAACTGGCAAATAGTTGACACATACCATTTCTATAAAAAATAGAAACCATCTAAAATCTTATAAACATTTCTCTCTCAAAGTATTACAACATTACAAAAAATATTTTAATCTAATTCTCTTGGATTTGACAATACCCCTCGCTATTATATGTTCACAATTACTTTAATTCAGAATTTTAAAAGCCACTACTAGCATACTGAGCAATAGCTGTCACAATTAAGATCCAAAATTAAAATCTTTCCTGATTTTAAACCCACAAAAAGTTGATTTGGAAACATCTACTAGCACACATAATTATTTGTTACTAACCGCCAAGCACTGTTTCTAACAGTAAGACTGTACAGGTTAATAAATAGACAAAAAACAGTTCTTACCATAGCAGGAGGCTATCATGGTCTACTGTGTGCTCTTAAAATGCAAAAGCTTCTTGACAAAAGACACACCTTGAGAAGTTCCGTGCCCAATCAGCAGTCAGACCTGCCCAGGAGACAGCAGCTGATGAATCACAGTGACGATAACTGAGCTGTGAAGTTGGATTTTTTTCCCCTAAATCAAGGAGAAGTTGAATACTGTGTTGAGTAAACTTTTTCACACTTTAATTTTAATTATTATTTTTACTTTTCTACTAGATGAAAAATGAGCCATCTATTTGCCAATGAGCCATTATGAAATACAGAAGCTCCTACTTTCAGCTGAGAGTTTTGCAGGCTACTTCCTAAAAAAAAATACTTCTTATTAAAAAAATACTTTATAAAAGTTTATTTATAAACTGGAAGAAAGAAGAAAATCCAAACATCACCACCCCCCCTGCCCCCAACAAAATTAATTCATGTCAATCTAAAACTATGCACAATCTCAAAAACATGCTCCATCAGTCCAGAATTCAACAGACTAATAGAGAGAGGTAAACTTATGTATTCCGGGCATCACATTGTATTTTATAACTTATTAATAATAATAATAATAATATTGATGATGATATGGAAGTTATTTTAAAGTTCCAGTTAGGATCACTCCCCACCCACCTAGGCTGTATATCTGCCCTGAAAAGATTGGTGCTCTCAAAACCTAGATGTGTAACTGCATCACTTGGCAGCCCTTTATCAAGGACTGTTTCCTGCCAGCGCACTGATGCTGAGCACTCAGTGACGGCCACAGGAGGTGCTGTGCTGATGCAGAGCCTGGGCTCAGGCCCGTGCTGTGTGACACATCTCCCGTGGCTGCAGGACACAGCCAGCCCGAGGAGAGGAGCCCACAGGCAGCTCTCACTCCATAGCGCTCATTACACTGACTGCGTGTCCTTGTCTTCATCTAAAAGTGCAACAAACAGTCCTGAAGTGAATTGACTTTCTGTTTGACAGTACACATGAGGAATAGAATTGCTTTAAGAAAATCCTCTAAGAGCTCAAGAAACCAAAATGTCAGATGTCCTATCCCTGGACATGATCTGCCCAGTGTGCTGAGCTCTGATTTGAGACCTGTTCAATACTACACAACTCAGCACCTGGAAGGAGATAAAACTACCTGCACTATTCTTTTCCTTTACAGTGTTAGCCACAACAAATAGTATTTTAAGCAATACTTTATTACTTTAAGTGTGTACTTACTGGGACCATAACAACCCGTATCTCATGATGCAAATCAACAGGTCACTAATTTGCTTTTAGATATAACACAAAGGAAGAGAGGTATCACGTCAGGACTGTTAAAATTCATGAGCTGAAAACTAATGATTCTGCAATTTATGTAAGTATATTAAAGTTAAACTGTATATGGCTTGCAGTTGTAAATTCCCACATCAGATGTATGTCACACAAGCTCTGCCAACACAGAGATAGCAAAACAATCTGAATTTCTGATTTAATGAAGAAGGAAATTAATACAGCCTGGAGAACTGATTTCATCATGTTCTACCATGTTTTAGCTGCACACTCACTCCAAACCCATTCTGCAGTGCAGAAGTGAAGACCCTGAAAAAATAATCTCTACCCAAAGCCAACCCCTTAACAAAGTTTTATTAGCACCATCAACACTACTCTTATTCTCCATGATCCAGGTCTTTATGTTTCCCCTTTGTCCCTTCTTTTTTTCACTTACACTCTCAGATTTTCTAAGAATTCTGAAGTAACTTCTCTACCAGATTCCATTATTCCGTTTTAACCCAGTGTTCAAGTTACTTGTCCAGCCTGCCTAGAGATGCAATTTCTCACACTTTCACCAAATGCTATTTCACTCTTTCTCATTCTTATCAGTAACATAAACCACACAACTATCTCTAGTAGATAACTGCTTTGCTGTCAAACAAGATGCAAATCTGTCAGTCAAAAAGCACAAGGCCTCCATGTAACAAATACCAATTACATAGCAATTAATACCAAATACAAAAGGGCCTATTTCCCTTCCAAACTACTTGTGAATAAGATTAATCCTTGAAGGTAAATTAAGAAGCCATAGTCCCCTTTTAAGACACACAAAGGATCTTGTCATCACAGCACTAACAAAAGCAAGTGATAATTTTGTAACAGGTTTATGGAAAAAGGGCTGCTTGTATTGAAACCTGATTGAAATGTCCCTGATCCTCTGTCTGCATGTAAATCTGTCCCTGACCCTCTGTCTACCCTAATCTCTGTAATTTTGGATGGGAGCTGTGATAGCATTTCTTTTGGCTGTTTCATACTATTTTCCTAGATTCCAAGCCCTAGTGATTGCAAACCCAGATGTTTCCAGAATTAACTACGGTCATATATTGCAATAACAACAACAACAATACCTTATCTCCATGGAGGGTGTGGCAAAAAATAAGGGGCCTTGTTAGCAGTGATTCCTGTGATTTCCAGATATCACTGACTGTGGAAGCTGCTTGTTTCACTTTGCTGCAGGAATGACTTGTACCTGTTACTAATTTGAATAAACCAAGATACATCTCTATAAAAGTATATCACAATTCTGAGCACAGGAAATTAATTTTTTTGTGTTGTTAAATCAATGCTTACTGCCTGCCAGCAGTTTGGAAATGAAAGGAAACCCCCTACAAGAACAAAGGACATTCTTTTACTTCAGTGCTAGAATTGAAGAAAATTCACTGCTGATTTAGAGTGGCAGAGCTAATGCTGCACATTCATCACAAAGAAGCCTTTTGTCTGCTCTGTCTGCACAGAAGACTCTTTGATGTGCAGCTTCTTGTTTCTTCATACTGTAACTTCTGCTGGGTGATAAGTTGCATTAACTTCAATGACTGGTTTTATGAGACAAAAATTGGAAGGAGAATATGGAGCAAAGACTATGCAAGGATTAGCTATAAAAATCTCTTGCTAGTTCAAGGTGCTTCCACTATGGCTGTTAAAAGAGGGAAAAAGTTGGACTGATAGATTACAAAAGTGCAGAGTCTGAGCTTGGTGTTCTGCTTTTGGGCTTAGTGTGAGACTGCAACATGGCATTCACTTAAACAATATCTAAATGACTTCCAAAACAAATTTACTGTGCTTACAGATGCAAAGCATAGTTTTTTTACATTTGTCAGTCTTGAAGCACTGATCAAACTAATATTTGACCATACCAGTATAAGATGCAGCTGCCTATTTACATAGTCATTTTAACAAAGATTCTCAAGAACAAATTTTAATGTTCTTGGTGTATGAACTAACTTTGCTGTTTCCACTTCCCTTTCATACATCTATTATCTTCAACACATGGTAAATTAAGTCTTTCAGCTGTAATATGAATTAGCCAGACTTTAACTTGATGGTACAAGATGGTAAATCTGGGTCAAATAATGAGCATAGTCTATTGCAACTAGCAATAAATTTGGCAGATTGACAGTTCTGAAAATAGTAATCTAACTGCATTACATAATCACACTCATTATACAATTTTATGGATGGAAAATAAGAAAAAGAAGATTGAAGCAGAATTCCAGATAGTTAAGTCAGAGCTGAGCTGGCTCTGCTAGGGAGTGGCAGACATATTTGACCAAGTCACTTAACCATGAGTCAGTCTACCTACAACTGGAATTCTGCAATTGATCTTCTTTTATAAAACAATTTGATACCACCAAATTGAATTTTAAAAGGTTAGGAATTACTAAGAAAGTAATAACTCAATATACATTTCAGGTAACTGCTATTCTATTTCTAATGACATCTTAGTTTTCCAACTGTGCACAAACTTCAAATTCCTTCTCCTTTTTTCCATACTACAAGCATTTATGTACTGGCACTTAGGATAGGCCCCCAGCTCTGCTGCTTTCACAGAGGAAGAGTGAGATCCTTCCCTATCTTAAGGACACGTCTTCACTGACCCTGCATCATCACTTCTCTTTAGATTACAATAACTCTTCCTCAGGATGTCTTCTTTCCTACCCCAGCCTCTTCTGTTCACTGAAAGGACCTGGGCCCTTGTAACCTTCACCCTCAGCCCCACAGCTTCACTGTCCCTCCTTATATGTCCTTGGTGCCCATGCAGACTCAGCACAGAGCAAAAGCCTAAGGACCAGAGAAGCCTTGACAGTCTCTCTGCAGTATCCTGGATGTTGGCACTCAGCAAACTCCCAAAACACCACATCAGCATAGCAGATGAATGTTGCCATTGCCTACAGATGGGAATCTCCAGTACCTATCAGCTGTCCTTTACTCTTCTTGTTGATGTTTGGCTGAGGTTCAGCTGGCTCCGATGCCTTCCCCAATGGTCCTTGTTCATCCCCATCTTTTCCCAGGGCACCACATTTGTTCTGTGATTGCACTTCTGCAGGCAGAGAAGGAGCCTTCTCTTCTTTTGCCAAAAGTAGCAATGCTCTCCATATGATTTCTGTTGATCTCCTTTTTTCCCGATGGTACAAAGCCTGCTGATCTCCTGTCACAGCTCCTTTTCCTCAGTTAGCTCCTCAGCTCCTGTGCATCCCTGATCTACACTCTAGTACCAATTAAATCAGAAAAAAGCCCTGAGGTCTTCTCTTAATATAAAAATAAGATCAGATTTCTACCCGTGTACAAGAGAATGCTCATTTTCACAAGAAGTCACTCTGATCTTTCTGTAATTTGTGAAATTGGAAGAGATTTGTTTCCCTTTTGGTAGATGGCATGCAGGGATACAAGAGGCCTAAGACAGCAGTGATGTCCTTTTAGTGTCATATTTTTGTTCAAAGGAGACAGAGAATCCAGAGGTTATTCCTTTGTAGTAGAGGTGCTTGATGATCTTCCTTGTCCACTGTGAGTGTGAACCAAAAGCTGCTGAGCATCTTCTCTACACAGCTGTGCCTGTGCAGGGTCTGGCGCACAGTCACACTTCCTTCATACTTGGAGTAAAAGGAGTGAGAAAGGTGAAGAATGTGCTCAAACAGTTAAAAGGCTATGGATACTGATTGAAGAGTTGTCAATTCCACAGAAATATTATGGAGCTAAAATCCTGCAGCTGGATATCATCCTACAAGAAAATGTGAATGGCTTGCCTCACCATGCTTCCGGGTCAAGACAAACCCAGGGTTAAAATTTGGGAATTCTGCCATCCAGTCCATTACTTCATATTGCACAATGATCTTAGCTACAAAGATCAAATTAATAAATTCTAATCCAGTTATATTAAGTGAATATTCAAGTCGATAAAGAAGATTTACAATTAAACCTTTAAAATAGAATCCACATTTACTGGTTTGAAAATCCAGAGAGGGATAATTCTGATGAAAATTTCCAGTATGGTAAAATCAACATACATTTGAACAGATTTAGTAAAAACTTGTTGGGGTCAGGAGAAGAGTGTATTTACAATTCAGGGGTAGATTTTCAGCCTGTGCAATATTTATAATTACAATAGTGACAAAAGGACACGATTTTAAACAGAATTGTTTCTGTGATTACATCAGTCAGTATTAGATGGAACACTGAGTCAGTCACTCATATTCATAACTGGATGAAAAGCAAAATGTAATCAAGAATGAAAGCTTTTCATCCCTTTAGAACATGCTTGGCAAGATCCTTCCAGAAATGGCACTGACTACACACATCCAACCTTAGGGACACATCTAGCACCCAGTGGTGATCCAAGCAGTGATAGCACAATAACTTTTAGCTGTCAAGAAAAATAGTCCACACAGTACCAATGCCACACTCTGGGAAATATAAAGAGCAATAAATCCCATGATACTAACATCCCTCATCAAAGACACAAGAGTCTGCAGCCATTTCTCTTTCTATCCCTAATCAGAAAAGATATCATTCAATACAGAATAAAAGCTTTTCTTCCTCCAAAAGAAAGGTAATGACAACACTTAAGGCCTGGATTTATTAACCAGGGGCACCTCTAAAAGAAAGGCTGGCAAAAATTACCAGTTTTCTCTGTTAACACAAGCATCGTGCCAACTCCGTCCATTATAAAAAGCGAAGCACTCCAGGCCAAATTATATTCTTGCTAACATCGATATAGCCTTGAAAAAAACTCCCCCATTTGGTTTTGTTAGTTCACATTCAGAAGGACTCAAATGAAAGCAGAAGTTAACCCAGTGTTCTGGCTTACAAAACATTCCTGCACAGAACCAGATGACTGCACTGCACCACTGCTTAAACACCACACATGGCTCCCAGAGCACATGGGCGAGGACAGAAAACAAACACTGCATCTAAATAGTGTGGGAGAAGGTAAGGGGGTTTTAATTGCTTCAGGTTCATTACCTTTTAATTGTATATCCAAATTCTTTTTTTTAACCTGCATACTTGATGATGAGCAAAATTAATATACTAATAATCTCAAAGTACTGTACCTTAGCACATATGCTAGAGGAACATTCCTACTCCTCAGTCATTTTGGAAGCCCTGAGCCCGGATCTGTATCCTTGCTGTTGGGTTTCTAATGAAAAATATGCTGTGCTGCAGAGGCAGCACAAATCAATGCCTCAAGATAATTTGGACAATACGACTGCTTCGTTCTTACAAAGCAAAGAACCAAGTAACTGAGCTGAGGAAGCAACTGAGTAAGCAGGGGACAGGAGAACTCTGGCACCCAGCAGCATGTAGTAACCCTGCTCACAGGAGAAAGGGAACTTGGTGAAAAGAAGCTGAGTCATCTGTGTAGGTTCTGTTACCTTTTGCCATTCCCTTTTGAGAGATGTGAAGTGACAAGCAAAATACACAATAATAAAGAATTTCCAGAGGAAGTTTAATCTCAGTTTTTTTAAAGTTACCTTGCAGATGACTGGCTTGCACAGCACCACATGGAATAAGAAAGCATCTGCTGTCCATATTTTACAGAAAGGAAAAAGCATCAGGCTGCTCACAGTAGCACGGTAGTTTCACAGCTAGAATAAAATTCCAGGTGTTTAGGATTAAATCACTAGGCTACAGATGTACTTTTTCTCCTGAACTGCATAAAAGGAACTGAGTTACAGTGTCACCTGCAAAGTTGCAAAGAACAACTCAACTGTCAATATTCAGTGGCTCAGTGTTAATTAAAAAAAAGAAAAGCCCCAGTGGTTACACCTAGATTTCAAACTATAAGACAAGAACAAAATCTTGCACTGTCAACTTTGTCTTTGATAATAATTAACTCAAGGGTGTAGTCTTTAAGACTGCTTTGGCTCTTAAGTAAACTGATAAACATTATTTTTAAGAAAAACAAAAAAGGAAGCTTTTGGAGAATAGAATTTTAAAATATAGTAAAAGACACAATTTTGGATATTTTTGAAGGGTGTTTGACACAAATCTTATGCATTTCTGAAAAAAAAAAAAAAAAGAAGATGAAAAAACCAGATCAAATTAACAGCCGAAAACATTGAAATTGCCTTGAAACAGACTCCCATCTCTCTGTAAATCAGATATACTCCACTTTTGGCAAGAGGCACTAGCTGGGACTTCTCCAAATGTCCTGTTGCAGTGCCCTGAGAGATGCCACATGACTGCTCAGGTTTGGCACTATTAGGGAGCACTCTTGAAGTAAATGGCTTTGCAGCACCTGATCTGTTTATAGAACTGCACAGAATTAACATTATAATCCCCCGTGGAGATAATTTGGCATAACTGATCATGTGTCCCCAACTCCTCAAAGGCACTGCTCTTGGGAATTTCTCCTGTCTACCCAAACATATTCAAGAGGACAGAACATGCGTTAGTCCAACAACAACTATAAATAAGAGAACTGGAAGAGGCTCTTAACAGCTTCCTGCTGGCAGCCTGAAAAACAAATTCTCCAATACCCTGATAGTCACATGGCAATTACAGCCTTCTCTGAGGAAAAGGCAGAGATGCAGAAGCATCTACAATGCAGAGAGCATTTATCTTCACATTAAGAAAATAAATTTTAAAGAAATGAATCAAATTGTAAATTACCAAAACAAACCCTCCCTGTAAGAGTTCTTTCCAGTCTTCAGACCTTGTGCACCCCAGCATTTTTTCCTGCCAGTTTGAAGAGCGCTTTCCCTTGCTGCACTACACAGGTGAATCATTAGAGCAGCAGGGTTTTAATAATCCTCCCTGAAATGTACAGATGGTATAAGGGTCCCATTTAGGTAATCCATACATGACAGCCTTCTCTGACCTCTTCCAACAAGCACGTTAATTACACTTGTTCTTAGAGAAAGGTGGTGGTACTCCCAACAAACATCTTTGGAACCCCTGCAAATTTGGAAATTGCCATTTTAATTCATTTTAAAGCTCAAGTCTTACCAGAAGTACGTGGATATACAGTACATAGCACTACAGTACATTAACAGAAGTTAATGTTGAAACATATGTAAAATGTCTGTCAAAGATCACTTCAATTTCATAAGTAATGTCTAGATTTATTTTAATCAATAGAAGACTGCTATATGATGATAATATTTTTTGCCTCCATTGATGCACTTCCTGTCTTGTGTCAAGGTATTCTTACCTCAGTTTCTCCTCCCTTTAAAAATTATGGCACGTCGTTGAGCTCAGCAAAATTTCTCTGAGTGTCAGTAACTAAACCCAGCACAACTCTATTCCAAGTAACTTCTGCTCCTTGATAAAGAACATGAAGTTGAAGAGGAGCTGAAATAAAAGCCAGCTTGCAACAGAAGTGGACTTCAGACAGTCCCAGAAGAGGGAAAGTCCAAAGGACCGATCTGGGTCCACGGGCCAGCAAAGGTTAATCAGATCGGTCGTTTTAGCCTATGACCACATTTCTTAAGCTCATGACCCGTGAGCTGCCCTGTTTCTCATGCAGTAGCTCCATCTGCTGTCCAAACGCAAAGGTGGACTTTGCACCGGGACTACATTTACAGAATAAAAAGGCGAAACAACTTGAATATTTTGAAACATTTCTGGGAAAATTCCAAACGTTTGTTAGTCCTCCTGCATGAATGGAACCAGCCTTTATCTACCTTTATAAACCAACTATCCACAACTAAAATATGAGAGGAAGTAATAATCATGTGAGCGTCACAATTCTTCACTCTTACAGTCTCAGAATCAGTCTTGTGACAGAAAAGAATGGTTCTTCACCATCTGCAGCCACTTAGTGCCACGCTGTCCAAAGGTGCCACACTACCAGATCACACTGGCGAGGCATCAACACTCACTGCACCCCACAATGAACGTGCCCAGGTGTCCCCAAACTACAAGATGTTTACAGTGATTCTTAGTTACTTAAAAGAGGCTTGTTTGAATTGCACAAACAAACATTTAAGCTTATTCTGAAGATCAACTCTGTTCTTAAAAACAAGACTTCTGTTTCTTTTCTGAAGTACAGGCTTTGAGGAGTCAAATTTTCCAGATTTGCATTCCTTTACCAGGAGCACTATGAAGAGTTCTGTCCATAACAGAACAATTGTGGCGAGACGCAGAGCTTGCAAATTCGACCAGACCTGCTCTGAATCTTGTACAGCTCAGTGATTCTTGGTTTGTTTACAAATGTTCTGGCTCAACAACAGTCTGTTAGCTTGGGAGGTTGTACCTCCAATTTGGTACTTGCTCTAACTACTGAGCCCTTCCAGCAAGCTCTTTTTCTGGGCAGCATTACAGGAGCTACTCGGTCATCAGGCAAGCTCAAGAGCTCTGGCTTACCGCTGGCCGCAGGCGCAGCTGCTGGCTTCCTGGGAGCGCCGGAGGCACCTCGGTTATTCCTTACACTCGCTATCTCAGCCCTGGATGCAATACCTCGGGGATTGTGTATCCGAGTCAGTTTATTTTACATCGGCGTGATTAGCTTCCTTGCTCCTCAGATTTTAGGGCGTGCTTATTTACATGCTTTTCTCCACTCGTATGGATACCTGTACTTTTAAATTATGATAAAGTGCAGCACGAGATTCTCACGAAGTTTTACTGCACAGGCCTCACTGCCCGGAGCCCGCCTCGGGGCCGGTGCCGGCAGCCCCGCGAGCAGCAGGCCACGGGCTCGGCTTGCAATATACTGGAGGGCAAGGATAAAGAAAGAACACCTCATACTCTTGTCTCTTTATGCCTATTCATTATTTTAAAAAACTAGTACCGCGGTCTTGTTTCAGGCTAGAATTACAGCTTTTATGGAAAAAAATCTTCTCTTTCAGAATCCACGGGGGAGGGCGGTGCTACTGAGCATTTACAAACGTCTGGAGGAAGAGTTCCTCAATACAAGGCCAATCGTGGATTATAATTATATCCCTCGAGCATAAGGATCAGTACTGGAAACGCCAGAGTGGGCTGACAACAAATATTTTGTACTGATCACTGCTGAAGTCGGTCTTCCGTGAGAAATGAGGACGCAGCCCCGTGGCGAGCGCTGCACAGGAAGGCGTGGGCCCCACCCGGGCCGTGGGCAGCGCTCAGACAGCACGCAGGGGCTGCTGCAAGACTCGTTTGCGCAGCACCGCGTACGACTAGCTCTACTCATGCTGGTTAAGAAGAACAAAATTGAAAGAGAAAGAAGAAAAAAGCTGAAACATTCGGTACTAACGCGTGACGGCGCGCGCAGGCTCTATGGACGGCGTGCGGGGAGTCCAACAGGTGGCTCCGTGGCGCAATGGATAGCGCATTGGACTTCTAGAGGGTTTGAAGGGATTCAAAGGTTCCGGGTTCGAGTCCCGGCGGAGTCGTGTCTTCTCTTTTCTTTTTTAAATTTAATAAATTGCCCCCGCCCCCTACGCCTTTCGGGCGGAAATCTTTCCCCCGCGCTCTCCTGTCCCTTACCTCACCGCCGCAGGTATCCGGTACGCCAGCCTGGCCCTTCTCCCGTCAGCGAGGCTCCCCGGGCCCGCCTCCCGCCCCGCCTGGCGGTCTGGGGAACGCTGGAAGCGGGAGGTGACAGCCGCCATCGACCGAACCTGCCGTGTCCGCCCGGCCTGGCGACACCTGTTCAGCACCGCCAGCGAGAAGGCGGAGCACGAGAAGGGCTCTGCTGTCCTCCTCCTCCCGGCCCGCCGCCCTCAGGCAGCGGGAGAAGGGCTCTGCTCTCCTGCTCCCCCAGAGCGGTCAGAACGACAGCCAGCCCCGCGGGGCCGCTACGCTTCCAGGACAGTCTGCGGAAAGTAATTTTACTTGAAAAACCAAGACTTCGTCTTTCCTGGAGGCACTTCAGTTACGATGGATCACCGTGACACATTTCTGGTTACTTTCAAGTAACGAAACAAGCCCACAAACTGCATAAACTGGAAGTAACACCATATTTTCTGACTTATCGACAGATAGAGGATGAAGAGCCATTTTAATTCAGCAATCAAATTAGGTAGTAAAACAAAACAGCAGTTTTGTTTTTGTTTACAGGTAGTAAAACAAAGCAGCAATAAACAAACCACCTTGATTTTGCTCAGAATGGAATAAATTAATCTGATTCATTATTCCTGAATTAAATTTGTGGGGTTTTCTCGATAAATTATTTTTAATCCTTCAACTTTCCAACTGTAATAATGCTTATTTAAAAGCAGTAAAGGAAAAACTGAAGATGAACCACACCATCAGGCACATTAACCATCACAGTCAGTAACGGTGGAATTACAAATTAGCACAAATATTTCTGCCATTAAAAGAAAATACTACTTGTAATTGATAGGCAAAGCTTCACAAAAATTTTTGTGTTTTCAGAGTACTCTAATAACCACAGGCAATCACATGGTGCATTTGGGTTTTAAATCTCTCCAGCACCTTCACCTTTATGTCACTTTCCCATCTGCCTGTGCTTTAATGTAAACTGGTGGTTAAGGAAAGGCGCTGTTCAGCGCCTCATCTGACAGAAGCTGAGGAGCTCAGGCAAAGCTGGCCAGCACAACCTGCAAGTGCCACCCTGCAGCCCTGGAACACTCAGCACATCTCACCCCGCTCCACAGAACACGGGGACTCGCTGGGCACAGTGTGGGACAAAACAGAAGAGTCAAAGGAAGGGAAAGGATTTAGAACACAAGCCAAATCCCCTTCTAGCTATGCTGCACATGAATGAACTTCTGTAGCTATTGAGCAGCCTGAGCAACAGGCACAGGAGTTGTTGCTTGCTGTGTAACACCTCAGCTTGCATTTCTCTTTTAAAGTCTTTCAGACTCACATGCTGCTTCTCCGAAGTTGCACTTGGAACACCCCAGGATGCAACAGAATGACAACTACTGTGGCTCCTTGTTTTCTTCTGAGTTCAGTATTAGTTTTTTTTGTGCTTCCATGTCTTAGCCGGAAAACAAGGCTCCATAGTTGTTTTTATTAGCTTTTTTATCATTTACTGGGAATTGAGATAGTGGCATAAATTATCATTGCATTAAAATAGCCTGTGCATATTAACTGAGACCTGGGGACATGTGGTTCTACTTCTGCTTGTTTAATATTTCCCAATGAATTCACTTTGACACCATTTGTCTCCAGGCAGTGAAAACTTTTTAAGGATTCTAGATTCCTGTCTGTTTCTGGTACTAAAACATTATGGCCAACTTTGGAATGATAAAAAACACCCCAAAGGATCTGAGGAAAATTTCTTTCACACTTCAGTTGGTGGTTAATACATACCACGATGCTCATTTCAGCACAAAGAACTAATCCTTAAAAAAACTACTTCTCAGTAGAAAACTTAATGGTTAAACATTAGTCAAGAACGTAGTTAAGCACTTCTTGCTTAAGATCTGCAACCTTTAAAATTCAGTCTTCTTGTGGTAAGGAAACAACCAACCACTGGTCCTCTGATAGTGACTTCTACATCCTAATCACTCAATCCAACTAAGACAATGTAGTGCCAGTTGAATTTCTCCTATTATCCATCTTTTCTGCTACCTCAGGGCAGTAGCCAAGTTACACTAATTGTAACAGCAATAAAATGACCAGGTCACTAAAAACCAACCGAACACTGCAGCAGTTCTGACAATGACAAAGGTCGTGAACCACCACTGAGGGGGAACTGAGCCCATGACATCTCTGGCTCTACAATGACAGCAGAGGCCTTCCAGACTCACTCCATTTGTTCAGCTTGAGCTATTCCAGGTCAGCTAACAGACACAATCTGCACACCACACCCTAGATAATGGATGCCAATATTAAGTTATTTTCAAAATTATCATCAGACAATAATCACATGGTAAAAATTAATAAAAGCAAAATATGATTGTTAAAATTTTACATATAAGTATTACTTACTTATTTATTAAATAATATGTAATTTGTATCTTCTAAATAATATATATTATAATATATACACGCATAGATATAAAAGTATATGTGTAGGCACTGAATTCCAGGACATTCTCTATACTATTATGGTCAGTGTTAAAATAAACCCTTCACAACCAAACCATTTTTCAATACCTTCCATTACAGTTTTGGCCAGCAGCACCTCTGACAAGTCATGGAAAAATATATTCTAGCACACAATATGTGCCAAGATGAATTACACATATAACTTTAAACTGAATTTACTAATTAATTGATGTGAAGTCTGAAGCCTGAAAAGGCGCCACAATCTGTAAAGCTGAATTTTGTACGCAGATTTAATAATATGCTTTCATATCGTTATCTCATTACATAAATATTAATTAAAATAAATAGCAATTTTAAGATCAAAATTCATTTAAATTGAGATACCTGATACTTTGCTAAAGCTTCCTAGCTTTATTCTCATGGCAAGAATTTCCCTAAACCTCAGTTTGCACATGACCTGCAATCTTAAAAAAAAAACCAAACAAAACACCACAACCAAAGCATTCTGTAAGAAAGTTTTATAACAAGTAAGTTGTTCCAGCTTGGTATTTTTCTTCAATTCTTAATTGTGAAATTTCTTCTTCTTCCGATTCCTCTTCCCTGCTGCAAAAGCTGCTTTTTCACTCATGATCTCCTGATACTTCTTTTTATTATATCTGAATAAAATAAATAATTTACTTTTAAGCATGGCAAGCCAAAGTTCTGGAAAAGATAACATGGACAGTACACTACGCACATTATTTGCCAAACAGAGTTTTCTCATGTTTTCTGAATCAGATTCTTTGATTTATATATTTATGCATAAGTAAAGGGGAATCAACAGTTGGATCAATGATTAATGCAGGTGAATTTGCTTTGGAAGTAAATTCTATTGAATTTTGTAATTAATTGGAGGGCGGGGGGGGAGGGTCTTCATTGCATATGCATTGCATCACATTTTGGACAGTTTGCTGAAACACTGTCCTTAAGAGGAAGACTCAACAATTTCCACAATACCATGAAGAAATTACACCCATTTTTACAGTGCCTTCTCACCACACTCAAGATAATAAACCTTACTCTACTCCAGACTGAAAACTGAGATGAGGTGAATACTAAACAACAAGCAGGGTAATTGCTGAATGTGAGTTGCTAGCTCCTCTAACACAGACCATTATGTACCTGCACACATGAGTACGACACACACTGTGCACTGAGCAGTCCTGAGGCTTTAAATGCAACACCAAAATCTGATTCAGCAGATTTTGCAACACCAAATGCAGAAATGCAACACCAAAATCTGACTCAGCAGTGCTGACGCTTTAAATGCAACACCAAAAATATCTGCACTAATGCTGAAGTATATGATTAAAGCCCTTAATTAGCCACAACATAAATTAACTGATCAAATTTCAAATACATTAATTTTTAAAACTACTTTCTAATAAATACCTAATAAATCAGGTCAAACCAGATAACTACTTAAGAAATAGATACAGTAACTTGCTTTCCCAACATTATAGTTAAATTTACAAGTCTGACAAAACTAACTCTATAATCCCAAATCATGCACCACTTCAAAGAGAACATGTAATTATGTGAAAACAGAAGTGAAGATTAACATCATGCAATAACCAATACCAAAATGGACCAACTAAATGATCTACTCCCAAAACTGTAGGCTGTGCAGACATTAATTAATCCAATCATAACCTTCAAGTAAGTCTTCTAGCACAATTTTGATTCCCATGACAGATGGCAGACTGACGTATTTGTAAAATGAAATAATATCAACATCCACAGAATTACAGGCTGCTCTTTTCTGTCAACTATGCCAAGAAAAAATAGTCTTTAAGAGTGGCTGCCAATAGTGATGACTGAAGTTGGATAAAACTCTTTAATTAAGATGAAGTATACATTATGTCAGTCTAATTATCCCCTTAGATAAAGGTTCCTTAGACCTTCTAAATGGCAGTACTATAGAAATGCTAAAAGACTAGTAATTTTTCTTTGAAGTATAAAAAACCACTCTACAAGCTGAATAAAACCAAAAAAGGCTACAGTTAAAAATACTCCTCTTTTACATGGGATATTAGAATTACAAAACTACTTTTAAATACCTTCTGAACTCTGAATCTGCAAGCAGCTCTTCCACAATTGTTCTCTTCCTCTGTTTCTTAGGGATTCGACTGTGGTAAAAGTCTATGGGAGAATCAACTACAGTTCCAACCTAGGAAACAAAAATGAAAACATTCTTACAGTACATAAACAGCAAGATGTTGATTATTTTGCCTTTTTCTTTAAATCCCCAGCAACAACTGTGAAGACATGTACAGAGCAGATGAGAATGACAGCTACTTAATAAAAGTGAAAAATATCAAAATAAATAAGTCATGTTTTGCATGCAGAGTCCTTTTGGTCTCCTTGCGTGGTGTAGAGAGGAAGGCATGAGCTTTAAGACTGTACAGTTTTCAATGCTGGACTGCTGTATCAACCCCTTAATTCATTAAAGTTCTTAACATTTTAAACATAAGGGAAAAGAAACCTTTATGACCACCTTAAACCTCTTCCTGTCTCTCATCCTGGTGGTTTTGCTAGATGACTATACAGCAGCTAATTTAATACAAGGGCTTCATCCTGAAACACATCACGTTTTTTCCAACCAGCATGTCAGTCAGCTCTCATAGTTCAGGTTAGCAGCAAAGATACACACAGTACATGTTTCATGCAGTGAAAATAAACCTGCACGGATCTAATTATGTGGAACACTTCAGTCTAAGTATCTCTAATTTCAAAACATACAACACTCTCTACACTTCAGAGTGAAGAAGAAATTCATTTTGAGAAATGAAAACATCTCCTCAAGCATGCTAACTAGTTAAAGTCTTTGGAGGCCTATTTCTATAGCTTCCGTAGTCATTTCTTTATTGATGCGAACCATTTCAAAGCTGAGAGCTACAAGCAGAAAAAATTTCAGCTTATCGCAAAGGTAGCTGTCTCCATTTAAACTGCATTAGCTGGTAAGAAAATAAAAGCCAATTATTTTCTACACACTTGTTTAGAAAGGCCAGTACTCCAAAAAAGCAGTGAAAATCTAGTCCTCTGAGGGTTCCAAATATGGATTCAGTAAGATATTTACTCACTTCTTTGAGATCAGCCAGAGCATATATAGCATATATACATATGTAACACAAAGTTAAATAGTTGCAAACTCCAGCCAAGTAATCAAAACCCTTTAATAATTAAGATATGAAATTAAATGAACATAGAAACTACCTACAAAATAGGCATTATTAGGTATCCTTAAACAGCCGTTCCAAACTTCAGCAGTACAATGCCACCTTCTGCTGCTTCCTTACCTGGAAGTACTTGGGGAGACCATCTCTATCATTCTTCTTATAGAAATGCTTAGGGTCCAATGAAGCTCTCATCTTCAAAACTTTAAGATCATTTTTCAGTTCACTTGTGATTTCTGGGGCTTTCATACCAAACCAGCCATCACCTGTTGTTTTCTCTCGCTCTGCCTAGGATGCAATTCCAAGAACAATGAATTTGCATGCAGTAACTGGGACAGGAAAGAAAAGAGAACTCCTCCCTACAAAAGACAGATTAAGCATTTGGAATGTAAATATGTACCCTTAAAACACGTATTTAAGGACCACTATTATGGAGGTTATCAGCACTGCATCAATGACAGATCTGTACTGAGCATATAACCATTCACTTCACTGTGCTGGTGACTGAAAGGATGGCTTTTCACAGGACAGCTCAAAGAAGACACTAAATTGCAGTTCATCACTCCATTTCCAGTGAGGCCTGGATATGCACAGACTCCCAGCATGCAGCTTTCTACCAGAGCTTGTTTTGTTATTTGAGGCATTACCAGCTCTTCACTTACCCTGCGCTGTTTCTTCAGCTGGTGAAGTGATTCTCTGTAGGGTGGGACACATTCCTTTCTTTCAAAGTCTGGAGTTATTACACTCTTCTGCAAGAGCTGTAAGAATTTTTTTGACCATTAGAGAGCCACCTCACTGATACAAATTTTACAGCTTAATTGTATTTACAGAACCTACTGAAGGAATCATGCAGAACCTAAGCAAGCATTCTAATGCAATTCAAGAGCAGTAAGAATCTTCAAAACAGAACACTGGACAACAACAGAAAGCAGCTGACTTGCTCTGGAGGAAGTGAGACAGCAAATCCTCTGGAGTAAAGAGGACTATCATTGATGAGCCAAAGAAAAGTCTCAACAAAAATAACACATCCCCTTTACTTCAAAGGGTGCTTTTGGAAAAAGCCTGCTAAGTCCGTACTAGGGTACAGACTTTTATTTACTGAAATTCATTCTGGCTATGGACTAAATATCTCGTCAGCAGACCGTAAGCTTCTGTATCATTAGGCAAAACTCCAGGTGTAATCAACTTTAGTTTATTTTACAAGGTAATGCTAGAATTTGCACTGTTTTTCAGTTTCTGAGAACTCAGGTATATTTAAACTTTCACCATTAAAACCAAATGTAAAGCCACACTTTGGTCAAAAAGAAGGTAAGCTCTCAAGGAACCATGAAAAGGATACTTCTTTAAAATCAAACAAACCAACATTCTTAGATTAACATCTTCATGTTACTGTAGTCACATATAACTGAATAATTGTAAACATGTTACCTGGTCCTTCTTCTTTCCCTTCAGTGATTCAATTACACTCGATCTCGGCTTCTGATTTTTTGCATCAAAACTGATATATAAACCTCCAAGCTTCTTGATATTCAAACCAGGGTCTATGCTACTGGAAAGATGTAAACTAAAGGAGAAATAGTTAATTATTAGAACATTGTAACACACATGCAGCTAAACCTTCTACTGCCCTCTGAGGAAGATGAACAGAAAAAATATTCTTCTCAATTAGGTTCAGTTCTGCGAAGACTTTAAGTCTTGTTATCTAGATTATGTACTTTTGAAATGAAAGGTACGGGGGGATTCATGCCATTATATTAAATAAGACTTATTATTAAAAAAAACCTGTGGAATCACTTCTACAAATCTTTCATATTAACTCTAAGCTGGACTCTCATCCTAGATATTATTATCTTCTGTATAATTGAATTCTCAAATTTGCTTAACCTTGCCAGAAGAACTCATGACCAGCATCCTTCTATATATTGACAAGCTTGCTATTGAAAGAGAAAAAACCCAAACACATTGATGGTAGAAATACTATAACTCTTAATAAGAAGTATGAAGAAACTAGAAATCATTGTAGGAATGTTTAAGTTCTTATCTGTTATCTGTATAACCATACCAGGAACAAAGTCATTAAACTAGGATAAGAAAGTGGTTGGATGGTTGCATCCAGAGGGTCATGGTGAATGGCTCAGAGGCCTCATGGTTCTATAAAATTTCAAGGTTAGTATGTTCACATTTGTTTCACTGCTTCACTCAGGCAGCCAAAGGAATGTATCCACAAACAATGTACAATGGCTATTTTTGATCACAAGAATGTTTAAAAGCTCTAAACTACAATGGAAAAAAGATGGTAATATCTAGAGGTCCAACAGGTATTTACTGTAGCTTGAATGCTTATTAATACAACCCCTTTAACAACTTTCTATTAAACTGTGAGTGATCTTGCATTATGTCTTCACACTGAATGCTTAGCTAAGCTTTCTCAGCTAAGACTTCTGGTCTACCTCAAGGTTTTTACTAGATTAAGACTTACTTATCCAACCTAGATGAGTATTATACTTTAAACATAAGAAGGGATTTTAGCAGCAGCTGGACTACAAGAATTCCAGGGGTATCACTCCACCTAAATTATTCTGATTCCATGCTAGGTTTCACCTAAGTGTCACCATCCACGGCACAGCAAGAACTGACACATAAAATTAGATGCAACTATTTAAAAAGCATGACCTAATCAGGCAATGTGTAAGGAATTTACTGGACCTTTTGTTACCTACATTCCAACTGGAAAAAAAAAGTTAACAAAACTGTGACCTGAAAAACCAATTCAGTCAGCCTGACCACTTTAATACAGTTTCACACTGTTTTTTAAGCTGAACATATACAAGGCCTCCAGGTGCCAAAAAAAGTCAGAGTTCTGCTCCTACTACATTCAAAACTGAAAAAAATCCCAAAACCTAAATTTATGGACCATATTAATTTTTTATAATACGTGCAACACAATTTTCTGCAGCAACATGATATATGTGATGAGACTAGTCATTTATTCTGCAGTTAATGTGCATACTCTAATGAGCATATGCTTAAATGAAATGCAGATTCTTTAGCTATTCCTAGCAAGATACTTACACGTCAACCTTATTTTTCAACAGATCATCATCTTCATCTTTTTCATCTTCATCTATCAATTCCTCTTCATCCTCTTCCAGGTCTGATTCTTTATCTTTTTCACCTCCTTCATGCCTACTTTTAACACCACTGTCTTGGTCTACATCATCCAGATAGTACTTTTGGCTGGAACTCATGCCAGGCTCAGTATCAATTACAAAAAGACCTTCAACATGGAGTGAACCGCTTTTTAAAGATTTTTTAAGGGAAGGAGTTCTCTCATCTGACTTTTTGTAACACAGATTCTCATCAACTGTATCTATGTCTGCCACATCACTATTTTCAGAGTCATCACTATCACTGTTGCTCAGAAACAATGCAAGAGAGTCATTGTCACTGCTTGGTTTTTCACTGCTGTGGGATACCTTATATTCTTTTGTTTGGTTGTCACCATTGTCTGCAGCCATTTTGAGCATCCTGCTTTCACCAATGCTTTCAGCTGTCTGTGTAACAGCCACGTCCTTTGATGGGCTGCTCACTGCACTAGCTTGCTTACTCTTTTTTAATTTATCATCACATGAGAAAGACTGAAGTGTATCTGCTTCAGCATCTGCTCTTTCACATTCTGGAATTTTTTTACTTTCACTTGGTGTAATTCGTCCTTGGGATTCTAGAAATTGTTTGTGACTCATGCAGTCGGTCAAAGAAACAGCCACATGCTCTAATTTCCCCTTCCTCACAAGTATTTTGCTGTGATCTCCTTGAATTTGGCCACATATTGCTTCTGAATGGTCTATCTCAACAGACTGCGTATCTTCTTTTGTTTTTTTCACAGGTGGTTTAGTGTCACTTTGTTTTGTTTTTGTAAGACTGGATGTCACATCATTTAAAATCTCTTCTTTCCTGTCTTCACAGAAAGTGGCATTAGCACATTTGGAAGCACATTTGCTTTTAGGTGAACTGGGTTCTTTATTACTGTCAATGAGGGTGGAAGCATTTTCTGTGTCACTGACAAGTTCTGCAGTAGGTCTAGAATCAGAAATTATTACGTGATCGGATTTAATAGTGTCCTCAATTAAATTCTCGTCTTCTGAAACAAATCTGGTTTTTTTCTCAGTCTGCTTAGTATTTTCTGCATGTGATTTCATTTGCATGCTCCTAGTAATTCGTTTCGTAGTGACAGATGGTTCCACAAGAGAACTTAGGCAACATGATTCTGCATCAGAAGTATCTTCACTCTGGGCTTCACGAGCTCTATCTGGCTGCAATTTCTTTTTACTTTGTCTGCTCCTTGTACTTGTGGGAACATTAAGCATCTGGACACCAGAAACAGCAGAGGAACAAGACTCAGCTTCAGAGACATCATCTTCATCCAGAATCCTACTTAACTTATTTAAAAAAGGTGTATTGTCACGTCTTTTTTTGTCAGCAGAATCTGGTTGATAAGGAATTACAATCTGTCGCCTTCGTGTTATTCTTACAAACAAAGGCGTCTGGAAACCAGACACAGAAGAGCAGTTTGATTCTGCTTCTGACACATCACCATCAACTTGTGGTTCAGCAACTGATTGTGCTGACTGAACAGTTGTGTTCTCGTTCCTAGTGATCTGCATCTCTGAGCTATCACTGACATCTGATTTCATTTCTGCATGTACCAACTCTTCAAACCGACATTCCTGAATCACCTCTGGCTTATGAACTGATTTAGTTCTTCTAGTCATCCTCCTAGTTACAGGAGTACTAATTTCAGCAGATCCCACCTAGAAAAGGAGTAAAAAAGAGGCATGGTATTGACAGATAAAATAACTACATAAAAGGAATGCTATAACAATCACTAAGAATATTTTAAACAAACCTCCTTAAACTGACAACATATTACATGTCTCTGTGTACCCCTATCTATGTGGAAGAACTCTTAACAAACCATCCCTTGCTTATCTCTCTACTATATTTTGGTTAGGGCAAGAGAAGAAACACACACACCCTTTAAGAAATATAAGCAAATATCCCCTAATACTAAAAAGTTCTGTCAAGTTGTCAGGGAAAGCAAATCCAGGAAAAATTTTCAGAAATATTAAAAGACTTCCTCAACTATAAACCACTAAATACTATCAACTATCAAAATGTGCCCCAAAATGGTGTCCAAAACCAATTTTAGGTCTATGAACAAACTGGCCTTTCAGCAATCACTAAACTAGGTATGACCTGCTAAGTATTATTTTAAGTGACAGAGAAATGCTAAAACATCTGTCATGCAAAGAAAAAAAAGTCTACCTTTAACTCCCAACGCTAAATAGCGCAATGACCTCCGGCGGCTGCTCCCCTCCCGCGGGTCCGGCTGCGGCGCGGGCCCGGCGGGCGGGCGCGCAGACACCGCCCCTCCGGGCTCCGCGGCCGCGCACCGACGCCGCGCTCCGTGCGGAGGCTGCACCGCCCGCCCGCTGCCCGCCCCGCTCCCGGCTCCGCTCACCTCCGCCGCACTGCCGGGATCAGCATCGGGATCGCCGGGGCTGCTGCTGCTGCCGCCACCTACCCGCGGCCCCTGCTCCCGGCGCCGCGCCGCCGCCGCCCGCCTGGTGTTCACCATGCTGCCGCCGCGCCGCAGCCGCCCCTTCCTCCCTGCTCTCCTTCCTTCCTTCCTGCCGCCCGCCCTTCCGGGCCCCGCGCCGCGAAAAGCTTCCGGGCGGGCCCCGCCCCCTCGGCCCGGCCCCGCCACGAGTGTCAGGACATGGTGGAGTCGGCGGGTGCAGGCACTTGGAAAAGTGTAAAATGCTGCACTAAAAAGCCTACGGGAATTTCAAATTTTAGTTAAACTTTCAGGTTTCTCATGGAAGGAAGTCCCCTCTCGCACATCTTGATGCAAACCAAACGAATGAGATAATGTGGTAATTTGATAAAGTGTTATGCTACTGGTGACTCTAGAAATACCACGTATTAAAAGGTACTTTTCTACAGCAAGCAAACTATTAGCAGTTTACAGAAAGGAAATAAATCATTATCCCATTAGAGCAGCCTTTACGCGGTTCCTGTTTTGCAGCATTTCAATATAAAAAACTGATCACACACTCAAGTCTGATAAGATACATTATCAGAATACAGAATACAGACAGAGCTTACAGGTAGTGGTTAAATCATAACAACACAACAGAGAGCTAGTAGGGAAGTTTAAAATTAAACTCATGTAATTTTGAACTCTGATACACACTGGGCCAACATTAAAAAGAAACCACTACATTTTTATTGAGAAAAAAATCCAAACTTTTATTGATGCATTACTAGTTTCAATTCCCTGTTTCTCTCATTTGTCAAAAGAACTGAAGAAGCCAAGAAAATTTCCTGCTATTTGCCACTACAAATACAGTATTTGAGGACTAAGGTACCTTGAAAAACCTTCATCATTAGACTTAGTGGAATGGATTATAGGAAGCTGACACTCCAGACACTACCTCCAGGCATTCAAATTCCACTTGCTGCCTATATGAAGAATTTGAAAGATGTTGGTGAAAATTCCTTCCCTTACAGTCCAAATCTCAAAATATGTACAACAAAATTAATGACTACTACCAGTATGAGGCCATGCCCCTGTCTGAAATCGAAAGGTAATTTATCATTTTAGACACTCAGTATCAAAGTTCCTGCTAAACTACAAGCTGAACTTTAGGTATCTACTCTCATTTAAAGGCCAAGGAATGGAAAAGGCTTTTTTGACAGAAGGACTACATTAAACCAAAAGCCTTGCCTTAGCTGCAGCAATCTCTCTGGGATTAAAAAGCCAGCGTGCTAAGCTGCTGCCAATCAAAAAGATACCTAACTTCAAGGTAAGCCTTGCTTCACCTTTCCTGAGTGGCACTCAAGCAAAAGTTTCCCAGGCAAGTGCAAAAGAAGCAATGAATTTTAGTGAACAGCATCACCATTTACTGTCTATTCTACTTGGCTAATTGCTTGCGTAGTTCACAAGTGTCAAAAAACAAGCCACAGCTGAGAAGGAGACAGGCACAATTCAGTTTTTGATTAACAGCTTTCTTCATCGCTTGTTTTCAAATCTTATTTTAAACATTCACTAGTAATACATTTTCTATTTCAAACAGTAAAAATGCCATCACACTTGTGCGACACTAAATGAAGCATATCGAGGCACAAAGAAGCCAGAAGGAATTCAAGTAACAGTCAGAAAGTAATTTGGAAGATGCATTTTCTTCTAAATCATGTGGGTTTTTTCCACTCTATTAAAAATAAACCAATTCTCCCACCCCCACAAATTAAACAGCTGACTTGCTTATATATACATATCAAGTAATGAGATACCAGCTTAATTTTTTGGGGGTATTGTATCATAAAAAATGACAATTTTCTATAAAAGCTAGTCCTTGAATGATTGAAATGTGTACTCACCAGGTAAGTATGACTTAAGAGAAATTTGTTTTTTAAAAAACCAAAAATATATGTTTCTCCATACTACCTAATGGCAGCTAAAATATAATGATAATTTTTACAGTGAACTGGTCATAAAAAGAAAATTATTTTAAACTGTTACTCTATAGATAACTTCAATAAAAAAAGCCCCAAAATATTTCATATTTTGAATGAACCCATCAATAGTTAAGAAAGAAAAATTGTGTTAGAACACTACAGACACTCCTACTGACATCACACTGAATAATTACAACTTTTGGTAGTTCATTATAAATGCTGTAAAAATCTTTCTATGAAAAACGCAATGTTCCCCCATCCCAAAGAAATTTAAACAGCCTTTACAAAAAAACAAAGAAACAAAGAAACAAAGAAACAAACAAAAAGACAGTGTTTTAAGATGCATTTCTTTCAGCTTGTATGATATATCCTTTGGACTTGATAATTCCTCTGCTTTTAACAATGACCGAATACCGCAGAAGCCATAATGGAATCCACTTGTTTGCTTTCACGTTCTGGATGCTTTCCTGGAGAACTTCTTGGAAACTTGCTTCACAAAGTAATTCTGAAGTTAAAAAGGGATATTTGTGCTTAAAACAACATCACGTAAACAGCTGCAAAAAGCAACACTTAGTAAGAGAAGCCTTTTCCTACAGTCAAGATCTTAAGTGGTACCACGTATCACTCAGATCCTTCCAGATACTCTTCCAGAATGCATTTAGGGTAAAAGCAGCTGAATATTAAAAAATAAATCTCCAGGACACTTTTTTGCAACATTGAGTATTTTCCACAAACTAACTGAGACTCTGGAATATCAAATGGAGTTGATCAGCAGTCATTAGTGGGAGAAAAAGAAAATTAAATTTGAGAAGCTAGCTAGACAAACCAGAGGCAGTAAAGCATAGGGCTGAAATGAGCAAAGTAACTCTGAGCATTCAGAGTTACCTCTGCAGTCACTGGGAAGTCAGCTTTTATACTATCTCCCATAACTGGGCTCATAATAACCATAAGCCCAGAAAACTTTAAGAGAAATTGGCTTAAATGCCACAAAGGAAGAAAAGAAGGCAAGTACAAATCCTCCTAGTTTCCTCTAGAATGTTCAAGAGAACAACATCTTTGGTGAGGAGTGCTCACCAAAAATAGTCTCAATACTCTTCAGCTGACTATTACAGAAAAGTTAGGCTGAGCAAACAACACATAAAGGAATCACAACTTGTGCTGTTTTCTATCAAATCTCCTTCATCATGACTTTCAGTGGATACTATTTATTAAAATGCAAGTTGCATTTGGACTTCAGATGACATGGAAATTGTCAGATTGAATGGAAATTCATCTTGCATGCTGCCAGAGCAGTGATAAATCCTGCTCAGGCACTGATGAAATTCATCAGTTGTAACAGTGGTACTATGAAGTATATACTTCATAAGAAATCCTTCACATACTTTTTTCTTTGGGATCAAGTGGAAAGAAAGGAGAAGGAAGGAAAAGTATCATCATGAATAATTCATCATAACCAAGAATGTAGGGAAGGAATTAACTAAATATTGTTTAAGACTATTTATTATTCCAACAAAGTATTAAGGTGTCCAACACTCTTAAGGTGTTCTTAAGTGAAGAAGACCGATGATGTTTGAGAGAAATGAATGTTATATCCCAGAATATTGTAGAGAGCTGGTAACCCAGTTCTACAGCTCAAAGGAAAGCCTCCAATTTTTTCAGTCATTTAGCAAATGAATCCCTGCATTAAAAAAGTGACAAACTTACAACTCTTTTTATAATAATGTTATTTTAAGAAGTCAAGACTTTGAAAGAATCCTACTTAGAGCATAGTAATTTTACAGATCTAATATTACCAAACTACTCAAAAATCATCTGGCCATTAACATTTCTATGTAATCTATTTCACAAGTTCCAGGCAAGAACACTTTCATTTGTCATTTACTGGCCTTCAGCAATACATTTAATTCCATATTTTTTAGAAATAAACATAGGACAAATTTCTCAGTACATTGTTCTTCTATTTGCTTTATTTTCTCTGATTAGAAGTATTTCAAGGAATTATCCAAGGCTGCAAGATTGTTTCAAGAAGGGGTGGGGGGGAGGGGAGAAAGCAACAGCAATAACTTAACAGAAATATTTTATAAAGGAGAGACTTTTAGAATCCTTGGTTCAGGCTACAAATATAACAAACTCTGAAGTTCAGGAAAAATAATATTCCTGATTTTCTATTGAATAAATGCATTTAGAAATCTTCTGTTAACTTAATCGGCAAACTCTTACCTTTGGGGTCATTGTGAGTTAGCAGCTGTATGTCACATTCTTTTGCAAATGCTGTGAGATCAGGTGGCATCACACAACAGGAAGCTAGGTTCACCTGATTACTACTTGGTTTCACCTGAGAGTAACAAAATATTTTTATAAGGAAAAAATACTAATGTACTTAAATTAGCTGTTTCCCTCACGCCTTCTATTACAACAGAAATTTTGATTTGAACAATTTGTCTTTGACCATTGTTTTGAAGGCTGAGCAAGGCTAATTAATTCTGCAGGATTCATTAATGTAGGCAGCTGCAACACCTGCAATTCCCTCCAGCACATAGCCTAAAACAGGAGCAGGATCTAACTTCAGGTGCTGCTGTAGCAAGATGAGTTTTAATGCACTGCACTCTGGCTTTGTGTCTGCTGTGCTCCTGAAACAGCAGCAGCAGCTTTATATTTCCTTCCTCTCTTGTAAAAGCATTATAGAGATGTTAGTTTGAAAAAGACTTAAAATTTAAAAATCCAAAACCATTTTTGTTAGTGATATATTATTTTGCAATCTTCCATGCCTTCAGGCAAGTGCTTGAATCAGATCAAGTTAAAAAGGATGCTCTTCCACTGACTTCTCCTCACAAACTGCATTCATGATCACCATGCAGGTGATCATTAAATCCTGCAATTGCCCTCTCTCAGTGTACATAAAACACTGAGAGTCACAAAGATGATCAGATGACTGGAGCACCTCACCTATGGGAACAGGCTGAGAGAGTTGGGATTGTTCAGCCTGGGGAAAAGAAGGCTCCAGAGAGACTTAAGAATCCCTTCCAGTACCTTGAAGGGGCTACAAAAGAGCTGGAGAGGGATTTTTTGCAAGGGCATATGGTGATAAGAAGGGGGAATCACTTTTGACTGACAAGGCAGGTTTAGCTTAGGTATTAGGAAGAAATTCTTCAATGTGAGGGTGCTGTGGCACAGGAAAGTGCTGGATGGCTGCTCCATCCCTGGAAGCATTCAAGGCCAGGTCAGATGAAGTTTTCAGCAAGGTGGTCTAGTGGAAAGCCCATGACAGGAGGCTTGGAACTAAATGACCTTTCAACCCATTTTATGGTGCTATGAATTAGTCATTCTGGACAACAGAGTCTTGTGCCATTTCATTCAGAGCCCATCTTCCTCTTTACATTTAAGCTTACCATTAAAACATAATTTTTCCAAGGGATTGAAATCCTTCTCTTTGTAACACAGCTTAAAGTGAAAACAGCTACATTTTCAGAGTCACTGGAATAAATCTGAAGGTTTAGGGGTACTGTTTGTACTCCTTCCTAAGTATAAAAGAATCCAAAACTCAAACCTGCAGTACTTCAAAGAACTTGCTTTTGAACAGACCTGTGGTTTCCAGCTGCTGCGGGTCAGTATGTAAGAACAAGCAACAGTCATATTTGAGCCTCCCCCACCTTGAACATTATGACCATCCACAAAATGTTGAAAATAACAAGACTAATTAATATTTTATATACAAAACCATTTATAACAGAAGTTTTTAACAATGTGTCAGCCAAAGTAACCAAGCAAGGGTTACTTTGTCCTAAGAAATGCTTTGAGTAGGAAGTTGGTTCTCACCTGTGCCCACAGATACAGCTGCTCTAACAGTGTTTTATCTAGGTCGGAGGTACCTATGGCAACAATCTTTTTGTTTTGAACTAGATTTTCAAGTTCTTTCCAATAAGGTTGCAAATATTCCAAGGACAGGTTAGTTCCATCTTCGATAGGAGGTGGGGCAATAATGACTGAGTCTAACTGAGCAACTCCAAGCGCAGAACACGCTGAGGAAAAAGAACAGACACTGCAAAATCTTTTGTCAGATACAAACATAAAGAGTATGACTCTTCAAATTTAGCAAAAACCCGCTTCACTCTGCTAGCTCTCCATTCACCATTTGAAACTCTGAATGTATCTGAAGTCAAGAATAATTAACACAACCTTTTTAGCAAAGATTCAAGCATACAGCTGAAGACCAACATTCAGTTATAGGTCTTGGGAAAGCAAAAAACAAAATCAACAGAAAACTAAGAAAAGCATGAAGCTTTTTCCTCTTTTTTAATGTTAAAACTGTATTTTTCTCTGAAGACACTGAAGATGACAAACAATTCTCTATTTCTTCACTCTCAGTTTCTTTTAAAATTTGTAGCTTTCACTCTGAACTATAACTCAAGTACAGGACATGGGTTAGGAAAACTACTTGATGTGTGTGAGGACTTAGACTAAAAGCACACCAAATACCAAGACCTAATTTGCCAGAGAAAAGTGCAAGTCTTGGAGTCCCACTGAGCCTGAGGAAAAGCTCAAGCTTCGTCAGGAGGCCTCTTAAGCACAGAAAACGAATAGAACTACCTCGCTAAATTAATTATTTTCTTTAAGAGGAGGAGTCCATTATTGTATGTTTGACAAATAGTAGTGAAAATTACAATAAATAAGTTATTAACTGGGGTATCAATAGAGAATAATGGTATCTGACCCTTTTTCTTTGGTCACCCCTTAAGCCCAACAATCTTCCAAAATAGAAAAGTTCAGTGCTTCTCACAATTACTGGTACATAAGGCCAACACAACTTTATGCAGAGACATTGTATGGCATTTTCAGTAAATACTTAACTATTTCATCAGCTACTTGCAGCATTATTTTATTTCCTAAATAATCTCTGAAAGACTATGCAGTCAGTATCAAAGTTCATGATGTTAAATGCAAGTAACGAGAACTGGCAAGAATGGCTGTATCAGTGCTATTAAAACATCACATGCTATTTATTTTTTAACAAGTTTTGTGTGAAAGAATAGAAACTTGCTCCTGCTTGTAGCAAGGCATCAGATTTGAGTTTGTGGACCCAAGGTCACAGTGATCCATTTAATAAGTTTACTGACTGAACTACTGTGCAAATAGACTGGATTAACGAAGTCTCTCTTAATATGAAAACAGGATCTACTTGTGACAGTGACTAAATACACCTCTTAGAAATAACATTAGAACTTTTTCCATCTAAGTTCTAGAGTAAAAAAGAAATCCTAACTTGAGTTTGAATTCCACACTTACCCAGGTCAACTGCATCTCTGATCGATGAAGAGTTTGATCCAACGATGAAAAGCTTTGCTATTTTCAAACAAACCAGAATCAATAACTAACAAGCCAGGTATTACTAGTATGCAGCCATTTACTTTTGCTATATGCACTATTAATGAGTTTTTGGGTAAACAATTTTTAGAATATATACCAATTACTTAAAAAATTGGAAAAAAGCCCCATTTTTTGAAAGGTGACTGCCCAATAAAGACACTGTTCTCTTAAATTTCAGTGTTGTTGTGCAGTCTCAGAAGAAATCATTCAGTTAGACGATGTAATAAGCTATAAAGCATCAAGACATGAAGCAATAACATAACAACCTGTATAAGAACCCCAAATGTAATAGTACAAACAGACTTCTTCACAACTTACTGAGACTCAAAATGTACTAGTGTTAGTTTGGACTGCCTCCTTCAAGATCATCATATTCAACCTGGAAAAATTATGCAAATAAATGTGCTTCCAATGCTATTTCTTAATTCCAGTATTATCTGTAATATTTTGCTTCAAAAATGTCAAAGACTCACAAAATAGGTTTAAAATATCTTGATGTGATGTAAGTTAAACTAGAAAAATGCTGAGCTGCTTTAAAATCTGAAATAGTAATTCAAGACTTTCTTAGCCAATGCTTAAGAACAACAGTGTGCAAAAGTGTAATTTGATTCTGCAATTATAAAAGAGAGCAAAAAAACCCCATTTATGAATATCCTATTAATGACTGCATATGAAAACTTTCCATGCCACTGGATTTTTGACTGTGTTCTTACCTGATACTTTCAACTCATCCCTTTCTTCAGGATTTATTTTTTCTATAGCTTGAGCTACAGAACATTCCAGAACCTCCAGTGTTTCCTGTAGTAAGTACATGAGACTTAGGAGCAACTCGTCAAGAGGAGACAGTAAGCTCCTGAAGAATGTTTTCAAGTAATTTGAAAAAAGAAAAAAAAAAGAAAAAACAAGTGCCTTACAGCAGTTAGAAACAAAAATAGTAGAAAAATGCAAAGACAGAAAGAAAGTAACCCAAGGCTTCTTGATCACTGAGGGGACATCAAAATAAAGAAGATACATGAAAGGCCCTATATGACCCTAATATAGAAAATACAAATTATTGACTAGAATTATAGGAACAAGATTCAGTAGTTCTGATTTTACGATGTGAAAAGACTGCTGTGACAATTCAAAAGACCTTGTTTTAAAAAAGCCTCATGACCAGGTGAAAAGAACCCCATCAGGATTAGGAGGTTTGAGTGTTGGATGGGAACATCTTTGCATAAAAGTATTCTGTAATTTCAGTTAAGCTTATGAAAAACCTACAGTGAAAATGCTGTAAAATACTGATTTAAGACAGTAATTATTTCACCCCCTGACCTCATTTAGGATTAGGCTGACATCTCATGTCAGCTGGCACAAGTTGACTTCCTTAAGTTTTGCCTACATCAGACTTTGTATTATAGGCACTCTGCCCCAAGCAAAAACGTTTAGCTAATTTTTGCTGCACTACCAAAAGATTCTCAAGCAAGCCTTTGAGTTACTCCATGCAGTCAGCATTTTAAACAAAACTTTTTTTTTAATTACTGGATATCAATATAATTAATGAGAATTTAGAATTACGCAAGGTAATGTGTTCTCACAGTAAAACCTAGCTTACAATAAATAATCTACATAAATGGATGACTATATTGGACAGAGACAAATGTTTTTGTTGTCTTCTTGAGCAATCATTAGTTCTTCCACAAATGATTCAGCAATAACTGCCTCACACACTTCAGTTTGGAATGTAACAATGTGCAGCTGATGTCCCCATTATACAAGAACTGGTAACAAAACCCAAAGAAACAATCAGGAAAGTTTTTTAGGTTTCTAGTTGTTGTTTTGTTTTTTAGGTACCTTTTTTTTCCCTGACACAGGCTAATATTTCACAGAGCAAATAATAAATTTAGTGGGGACCTATTACTGTTTTGTTGAATTTCAGAAGCAAAAGTGAAAGAGAAGCAGGCAAATATACCAAGATTTTCTTGTCAGATGCTCATGTCTGTGGCTTTAAGACTTATGTGGAAGTCTTTAGCTCTTAAGGGAAAAATTGCCACTTCTGCATCTTCAGAAATATTTCTGAGACAACAGATGCTTCAGAGCTCCCTCCAAATGGGATGGTCTTCAGCCATCTGTGATCTCCATAGTTCAGAGAATTCTCCACTGAGTTTTAACAAGCATGCTAGCAAACTTCTAAGGTATACAGATTTTATTTCATTTTACTTGCCCCCATAATGTTGTAGGCACACAGTTTGTAGTAATTGGGTGCTCTGGCCAAGCCTCATCCCTAATGGGCTACAGCTGTGTCAGACAGGTGACTGGTGCTGAAGGTAATGAGCCATGGAGTGCTGAGGTGCACTGACCAATCACATAAGGGTAGAGAGGACACCCCTCTCTACCCTTGGTGAGGGTGGAATGCATGTAAGATCAAGAGTTTAAAAGGCTGTACTGAGGAACAAATAAGGACTGGAAGCAGAGGCTTGAAACCTTCTTTGGTGTTGGTTGTGGCTCCACTGTCCCTCTGCTATACCATGATTAATTTAAAACCTTACAGACCACTGCTTTTACTTTGCCAAGAACTGTCTTATCTGCCATCAACAGGATTCTCTCTTTACATTGATATTTCTTAACCTCTCCAAATTTACTAAACATTAAGGAAAGAAGGGTAGTTAAGAAATATTCCTTCAAGGTATCTGGAGCTGCAGATATTTTAACAGCAATTTAATAGTTACTGTAAGTTTTAGAAGTGTAACCAACTATCTATATCTTTGGTTTCACGTGTAACATGGATAAGATGCGTAACACCTCTCCTACCTGATTTTGGTCTTGGCCGATCTTTGAGCTCCACTCGGTCAGTGTTTTCTGGATGCAGTCTCGCACCTACAAAACATTTTTCCACACTGAAGCATGAGTATGTTCCAGCCACACACAAACACAACAGTACAGAGATGTGTAGGACAGACTGCACAGCTGAACTAACTACACCATCCCACAGGAGATTCTTCCTTCATAGCTTGCTCAAACTAGTTTACTTACATATTTTTCTCTCCTCTTCCACAGAGTTTTAGCAGTAATACAAGTACTGTACTTCAGTTATTTCTCAGACCAATGCCATCTTAAAAGGCAAGCAATCAAGAACTAGGGTGGTTTGGGTTTTTTTGGGTTTGTGGGTTTTTCGCGCAGAAATTCTTAAGTTACAAAGTAGTCGGATAAGAGCATAAGTGCCATGACACTGTAGAAATGAGACTTTACAATCAACCACTAAATACTCATTGTAATAATTCTCTTTTTAAGATGCATACAACCCTTCCCATTTACTGCCTACCTACTCCACTAAGCCAATCATTTTTCCTTCATCCACAGATGCAAAATAACCTTGACTAAGATTCTGATCATGGATTTTCTTGAACATAATAAGACATAACTATTAAATCGGCTACCTAACTTGTAACCAACTATCTACTGCAGCTGTAGCAGTGCTGCAGCTTCCCTCTGATCCATCCCAGGAGTTAAGTACAGGTACTGTCTGACTGCCACCTGCCACAGGTAGGAGCACTTCCACCAGCTGCTGCTTTACTTCACTTTCCACAGTGTATTTTATAACTGTGTGCATACTTACTTTGTGTACCAGTAAGCAGCCATCTCCTATGACACCTAACTCAGAGAACTCTAATACCATGCACAAACTAGAAGTCAACATCCCTGCCTGCTATCAGACACAATGCAGGAACAATGCTCTGTGAACACAAATACTATACATTCCTTCCATCATTTAAAGGAGCATAAGAACCCTTCTTTTGGGTTTTTATGGACCCAAAAGGCAAGAATTTACCACCCTAGTAAAAAGCTAAGCACAATAACCCTTTAATAAAATAACTCTTAATCCTATTTTGCTACAATTTATATTGTTATCTTTTCCTTTCTGAGGGCAAGTGAGACAGTACTAAATTTTTATATGCTGCTGCTTTGCAACTGTCACAGGACATATTTCTATTTCGGTTCCTATGCACAGGCCTCTGACTCCAAAGCACACCACTCCCTTGCCCTCAGGCCATGTGGAAACTGCAGTGTATTCCACTGCTTTGATTTTCCAAACACAGCTGCATCCACTAACGCTGGGATTCACAGTTTGCAAAATTTTAGCTTACATTCTGCCACTGAGAACTGACTACACCGAGGGGAGTTAAAAGCTGATCGCAAATGATACCAATTATTTGCTTTTGGAAGTCCAGCAACTCTGGAAAGCCAGCAGATTCCTCTGTAAACAAGTGAATTTTAGTACCTTAACTATTAGTTATGCACATTGGCCACTCTTTACTTAACAGCCCTCCAGAAACTACCCACACAAGGGTGCCCATCATGACACAGCCATGTCTTTGTTACAGAATCCAGCCCTATTTCACACAGATCACAGAATGTTTAATAAGCAGCCAGGCCAAATAAAACGTTATGTGGTCACATTATGACCACATGACAGCTAAACAAGAGTATGATGAATTCTTCGTTCTTGTTACATCATCCTCCCTGCCACCTTTCTTCTACTTGTGCATGATTAATATGCAACCAACCAACTTCTAGGTTATCACCAGTGTCACTACATAGCAATAATCAGCCAAACCCATAGTTTTTCTCATTATTAAGAGACTATTCTGGGATTACTGTGTCATGATGAAACAGCAAATACGGTGGTTCTGAAGTTCATGGCCATAGGATCTCCAGACATTTTATGAGAACTGTTCAAAGTACTTATACATACCGCTGAAGGTAATACTTTTAAAGTGGTGATTAAAAAGCTCTTTTCAACTTGGTAACAAAGAATGACAGCTCTATACTTCAAAGAAGACAACTGCTACTTTTCCCAAGACCTGTCACTACAAAGAAATTAAATTAACTTCAGATTAAAAAAGAGAGTTTTCATCATCTGTAATGCAAGCTCATACCTATGCATATTTTTATTTACTACAGAAGTGTAAGGCATACCTTTTGCCATTACAGACAGCACTTAAATTTTAAGTGTTTTAATCCTTCATTCCCGAGCTCAGAAGGCTGGGCTCGATCCTTCTCCGGGCAAAGTGCTTCCGGGGGCACGGGGGCCCCGACCACCCAACAGGGCAGAACACAACGAACGGATGAAAACAAGCAAGCAAAACTCTGTTTTACCATTCCCATCTCGCGCCTCCCGAGGGCACCGGCAAGCGGATGGCTCGGGAGCCAAAGCACCTCCTCGCCGTGACCGGCACCGGGCCAGGCCGTGCCCGGCCGGAACGAGTCCCGCTCCGGACGCCGCTCGGACCGCCCGGGGAGCGGCACCCAGCGCCCTCAGCCGCCACCCCGCCTGCGGCCCGGCCCGGGCCCCTCGCCCCAGGGCGGGCCTCCGNCGGAGCGGCGCGCGCCCCGCCTCGCGCTGCCTCAGGGCGCGGCGCCGCAGCGGGCAAGCGCCGCCTGGCGGAGTGTGCAGCCGCCTCATAAAATTCCGCTCGGATCAGGATGTCTCCCAGAGCCAAACTGCCACCCACTACAGGCTTTGTGGTTTTCTGAACCCTAACCCCAGGCGTAACACTAACACTAGGTAGAGAAGTAAAAGCCAGATGGGAGTGAGACTGGATCCAAGGAAAAAGTGGTGGAGGGATACATGTTTTGGCAGTTTTGTGTCCCTTTTGGAAGGGTCTTTGCAGCTGCAATGTGCTTGGAGCTCTGAGCTTTGTGGTTTTCTAAACCCTAACCCTAGGTGTAACCCTAACCCTAGGTAGAGCAGTAAAAGCCACATGTGGGTNCCGCGAGGGGACCCCCCGGCCCGCCCCTCACCTCCTCGCTGGGGGTGGCCGGGCACTTCTTGCGCAGGCAGCCCCAGTTGAGCAGGTTGCCGGTCTGAAGGGTGAGCCTGCCGGCGCGCTCCAGCAGTGCGCGAGCTCCCTCCGTCCCCATGACGATGCTCAGGCGGTGGCCGGCGGCTTCTCCGCGACACCTACGGCCCCGGGCAGCACCGAGCCGGCCGTGACTCAGCACCAGCTCAGGGGCGAGGGGCGGCGCGGGGACAATGGGCGGCGGGGCGGGCCCGGCGCGGGAACGGCGCGGAGCGGCGCGCGCCCCGCCTCGCGCTGCCTCAGGGCGCGGCGCCGCAGCGGGCAAGCGCCGCCTGGCGGAGTGTGCAGCCGCCTCATAAAATTCCGCTCGGATCAGGATGTCTCCCAGAGCCAAACTGCCACCCACTACAGGCTTTGTGGTTTTCTAAACCCTAACCCTAGGCATAATCCTAACCCTTGGCAAGGCATTAAAATCCACATGGGAGTGAGACTGGATACAAGGAAAAGTTGGTGGAAGAATACATGTTTTGGGAGTTTGGTTTTTTTTTTTTTTTTTGAAGGATTTTTGCCGCTGCGGGGTACTTGGGGCCCNAGAATACATGTTTTTGGAGTTTGGTTTTTTTTTTTTCTTTGGAAGGATCTTTGCAGCTGCGGTGTACTTGGAGCCCTGGGCTTTGTGGTTTTCTGAACCCTAACCCTAGGCATAATCCTAACCCTGGGTAGAGCAGTAAAATCCACATGGACGTGAGACTGTATCCAAGGAGAAAGGTCTTCAGGGATCCATATTTCAGCAGACTTGGGTTCCCCTTGGCATGAGTTTTTCAGGTGAAGTGTTCTCGGAGCTGTGGGCTGTGAGGTTTTCTAAACCCTAACCCAAGGCGTAACCCTGACGCTAGGGAGAGGTTTAAAAGGGACCTGGGAGTGAGACTGTATCCAGGGAGAAAAGTGTGGAGGGAGCCATGTTTTGGCAGACCTGTGTTCCATTTGGGATTTTTGCAGCTGCACTGTTCTTGCTGCTGTGGGCTTTGTGGTTTTCTGAACTCTAACCCTAGGTTTAACACTAAACCTAGGCAGAGCAGCTACTGCTTGGCAGTAGCTTGGACAACCAAGACAACTTGGGCTGTACACTGACAACAGGAAGGTATGGTGGTGAATTTTGTTTCACAGGGAGAAGGCCCGACATTTTTGTCCAGGTCCAGTGGCCAAGAATGTGCTGCCACCCCATAAAAATCCGCACGGATGAGGATGTCCCTCAGACCTAATCTGGCACCACCTACAACTTGGCCTGCTCTGGTAGTGCCAATCGCGGCCTGCAAACTGACATCAAGAACCTGGGCTGGTGAGGTTTGTTTTACCGGGAAAAGGGCCGATGTCCATGTCGAGGGCCAGTGGCTGGCGGGACGGAGCCTCGGGGGGCGGGGCCGGGGGGCGGGGGGNNNNGGGCTGAGGGGCGGGCCCGGGCTGAGGGGCGGGGCCGGGCTCCTGGCGCCGCTGAGCTCGGGGCGAGCCGCGCCCGGTCCGTTTGTCGGTCCTGGGTCCGTGTGTTGGTCCGGCCCCGAGGGGCAGCGGTCGTGGGACCCGGACCCGGCGTCGCGCCCAAAGTAGTACCCAAGGCACACGTGGCGCTGCCCGGTGTAGCGGCCCGGGTTCGGTGACAGTCCCCGAGCCGCGGCCGCGCCGGGCCGTGGCTGCTGTGCAGGCTCAGTAAATGAGAGGAACCATCTGAATAGTGCTCGTGACGCGTTCCAGTAACAGCTAGTCGTTGACAGATCCCGAGGTAAAAAGCCCATAAAAAGCATCCAGATGCTTACCCCTTCTGGCTGTGTTTGCCTTTGGGTGAAACACTGTCAGGGCAGCACTCCAGTTTTACACCAGCTGGTTCCAGTGAAGACACACCGGGTAAAGTCTGAAGGATTGCGGTTTGGGGGTATTTTCTTTATTAAGATGAGGGGGCTTCTGGAACACCATACTCTGACCAAAATCCTTCTGTACTGGAGAGTTGATGGGGTGGCTTTTTTCCCGTGTAACTCTAGTTAAAGGGAAGAGTGAGCCACAAATTCTAATTTTGCAGTCAGCTTAAGAATTTGAATTGTGTTTCTAACAGATTTTTCTTCCTCAAGCTGCATGTTGTGCTAATAGAGGGAACCAATTTGCATAACTTCTGTCAGTCTGAAGCACTGCCTGATCACTTTCTGGTACAGAAGGTTAGTTTAAATGTTCTTTATATTTGTGATCTGATTAAGTTTTCATGTTGGAAAATGTTTTCATGATTCTATATGGTTACAGAGCATGTGGAAATGAAATATACTGAAAGAAATGCCAGCCTATTTGGAAAAGCAATAATTTTGTTTCCTTTTTCTTTAGCATAAAAAATCCAGAATGTCTAACTTGGGCCAAACATTAAATCTCCAGTCTCGGGGTTGGCTTGGGAAGCAGTGTATGCCTCTGTATTTGCCCACATTTACACTAATAATGAATAATGTCCTGTTAGGGCTTTCTGATCAGACTTCTGGCTTTCCAGTAGAGGCCTTTTCTTTTGGTGAAATTTATTATTTGATATTTCAGTAGCTTTGATGGTTATAGATCTGTGCAAGAAGGTTAAACTTGGAGCTAGCAGAAGGTTTTCAAATACTACATAGCATAAATCTTTCTGTCTAATGGAAATTTATGCCAGTGAAAAAGCAATGTTCCTTTGTAGCCTGGTAGATTTCGCTGATATTTTAATTACCCTAGCTCTTAAAAAAAAGATATCACGTCATGAAGACTGGGTGGAGGAAAACCAGTGTGAGCTCTGTACTGCTTTATGCCATGCGTGTAATCCTCAGCAGTGGCAGGAACATATCATAGGAGGAGAAGGGATCTCAGCAGAGTTCTGTTGTCCGTACAATCACCCCTGAAACATCAGGTAAACTATCAAAAAAAGAAAGAAGGATGTTTTCTAGCTCATGATCAGTAACTTGCATTTGTGCAAGTTACCTCATTAAGATACTTCAGCTCTTTAAAAAGAAAAATATTTCCTGCAGTAATTCTCATAGAAAAATAAATCACCCTTCTGAACGAAATGCCACTCCCGGCGGCTGGTGCATACTGCTCTTCTCTCGCAGTTTTTGAACACCGGGAGCTGCAGAACTTGGCGTGCGCGAGGTGCCGGCGGTCCCGCACTGCTGCGGCTGCCCGGGGCACCGCCGCCGGCTCGGCAGGCAGCGCTGCCAGCAGCCGCGCACCGGC
>VXAX01001391.1:229241-370905 GCA_013399835.1 Leptocoma aspasia | reverse complement strand
GAGCCGGCTTCTTCGAGGTGGGTGCGGGCGGCGCCGGGGGCGGGGGGCGGCCAAGGCGAGGCGAGCCCGGGCCAGGTCCCGCAGCATCCTGCCGCCGGTGGACGGGGCTGCCCCGGATCCCGGCGGGCTTCTCTCTCTTCCCCCTCCATCTGCATTGAAGCACCGAGGAGCCGGAGCCATCCGCTCCCGAGTCTGCCGAGGGAAGTGACCGCCGCCGGAGCTGGGCAGAGGGGCCCGGGGGCGCACGCTGCTCCCCGCGGGTTTCCTTGGGGCGAGGGGGCAAAAGAGGCTGCCGCTCGCCCCGTCCTTTCCTTCCCCGGGCACGTTCCCCTCGCCGTTCCTGATCCCGTGTCCCCGGTGTTCCTCGGACGTGTTCCCGGAGCGCGGGGCGGGGGGAATCCCCGGGCTTCCCGGCGCGCTCTCGGCGGTCCGCGGAGGCGCCGGATCAATGGCCCTGGGCTCCTCACGGGTGCTGCCTAGGGCAGCACCGCGGGCTGCCTGCGCTGGGTCTGGCAGCGCGTCCCAGCCCTACGGAGAGACCGAGAGCGAAGAATGTTCTCGGTACCTTCTGTCCCCAACTTCTCGGAAAACCCCGTCGCCAGCCGCTGTGCAGCTCGCCGGCAGCCGTCCCGCGCAGCCTTCCGGCCCGGTGCAGGCGTGGCCGCGGGCGGCAGCGCCCCTGGGCCGGCTCGGCTGGGCAGCAGGGAGCCGCCGGCGGAGTTGGTGCCCTGGCCGACAGGACGGCTCCCGGTCGGGGTGCCCACTGCCCGGCGAGGGGCCTCTGCTAGCACGGAGCGCTCGATCTTGAGTGGGGAACGAAAAACAGCCGGGCGGAGTTTAGTACAGTCAGCTCCTTGTGCTTACAGAAAGCGCAGAGTAACGTGCACCTGGGGAGCTTCAAGGGTAACATCTCATCCACTTACATAAACGGCCACACTGAATCTTTGCTAGAATTAGTTCGGCTGCCTAATACAAAAAAATCTAAAGAGCGGCTTGTATTACAAAAAAACAGGTCTGTACAAGCTAAATGACAGCAATCCTGAATGTGTTTCTGCAGGCTTATACTTGAGTTTCTCAATCACCACTTACCTAAAAAAATGCCCAGGGGGAGGAATGTTCCACCCCTCGTGCAAATTACAAAGCAGTTGTTGGTATAACACAAATAGAATCCAAAGCCATCTGAAAATCGTCTACTCCTTTAGTAACTTACCATGACCTAAAAGTTCAGGTTTTACTTTTGAAAGCTATAAAAATGACCCAGACATCACAATTCAGCAAAATAAACTGCCTGTAGCTCTTTTGGGTGTGAGGTGGGTAACTGCACTGTACTTTTTCCTCAGCAGTGTTGACTTCCCAGGATTTTTTCAGGGGAAACAACCAAACTTTTACAACCTCATGGATTTCTACCAGAGAGGTAGAACTAATACTGTTCTGAGATCCAAATGCAGGAGCAAGCACATGTCTAATACCCTCCTAATTGCCTTTAGTCACTTCAGGTTTGCTCTTCTGCCATAGACTTATTTGAACTCCTGAAGAGCACTAGTTACTAGAAGACCTCAAAAGCATGGACATCATTATGGTTACCTGATTTTGCAGATGGGGAAACACATGAAAGTTGAATGACCTGCTCAGCCTCACTAGGCAGGACAATAGTGGGAGATCCAGGTCTTTTGAGTCCTAAATCAAGAGCTTGTGTTTAAGCAACACTAATGCAAACTCAGCATGATTCATGAATTTACATGTCAGCCTTGTATGTCTTAGTCCTTTTCTTTTTATAGCGGATAATGGGGTGGAAAGAGATTTGCCCAGCTCATGCAGTGTGTGAGCTGTCTCTGGGGTATGATGTGGACAAAGACTGCCTAAGTAGCACTAGCAGTGCAGTTGTCTATTGCTGTATGCACTGTTCTTCCTGATTTGTTTTCTGTTACAAATTCATTGACTTTGAATCCTGAATTGCATTTTGTGGATATTCTCAGCCAGCTGGAGAAAGGAATAAAGTTAGCCTCTGAGGAAAGGAATTATAAACAGTTGCCGTTGTCTTTGTATTTTGGGACAGTCCTTGAATTGTATCTTAAGTTCACCAATGGAGTGAGAAGTTTTTGCATAAGACCAATCAGGTCTAACCTTAGCACACCATGCTATAAAAGGTGAGAGATGTTTTTAATAAATCTTTTCCCCTTCTCATCATCAGAGAGTGTAGTACTGTGTTGTTTCTTAGCTCAACAGTGACAGCATTTTCCCACCACACATTCAAAACTGAGCTATGTAAAGAGAGAAGGTGAGTGTCCCACTTCTCTCAGTAGTTCCTGGGGAGGGTGGGCAGAATCTCTACTGTCATTATAAACTTTAGCGCTCCCTCTTTGAGGAACTGTATACATTTGTACTTTCCCCTATACATTTATAAACCATTTACCCTTTACTGTTCTTCTGTGGTGCTTCCTGATAAGAATCACAAATCACTTCACAATCACCAAACCATCATGACTTCAGGTGTTGGTCTGTTTCTAATTTCACCTCATTTTTTTTATCACTAATAGCTCAGAAGAAGCTTCTCAAGGACAACTATAAATAAATATGTGTATACTTGAAAATACTGCACCTGATAATTTGAGGAGAGTCAGCTCTAAAGACTGAGAGATGTATGACAGAGACTTGTATCTAGACAAATGTTCTTTAGGAGTGCTCATTTCTCTAAGTTGCACAGGCAACAACTCTTCTGAGCTATTTGAGGTTTGTTTCAGAGCTTATGATACTGTTTATCCTAACAGTGCCTCTTTTCCTCCTTTCCATAAGAGGGATGCCTATGTGACATGCTCAGATGTGGATGTCTCCAGTAGAGCTCTGAAGTTAGACTAATGAATTGTACCATTTCTTTTTGCTTGACAGGTTTAGGTCTTCAAAAGCATTTCATATTAAAAAAATAGTATGGTGTTCTGACTTCCTAGAGGAAAGACCCTTGAACAAATATATTCATACTGTAGAAAATTACTGTCACAAGAGCCACAGTTGTACTTTTGCTTCCTTAACTAGTTTGGATGGTAAGTGCCTTTTGTGAGCAGTGATACCCAAAAATGTTTTGGAATCTTCATTCCCTGATGATAGATTGAACTGACATGTGCAGTACAGACTAAAAGCAATAATGTACTGGCCCCCCTTGTTGGCATTTAAAGTTCCCTCCCTCTTCTGTCTGTGATGAAAACCCTCTGAATGTAAGGGGGGTGGTGACTGCTGTCTGGCTGGCATGGCTGAGATGTCACAGCTCCTGTTACAAAGGCTGCTTGCTCTCAGGGCTATGCTGTCTAGAGCCTTGTCAAGTAAGAGCACTGAGAGCAAGTGCTAAAAGCAGGACTGCAGAACATTTCAAGATGCTGTATCCTCCAAGAATTGCCAGAAAGACAAGGCCACATATGAGATATTTGAACAGTCATTTAAAGGGACAACTGAAAGTTGTCCTGCTGTTTGAAGACATCTGCTCTGTTTTCACAAGTAACACTAAAGATTATTATCACAGAAAGAGATGAGATGACAGGGCAAACATTATCCCTTACTCTTCTCTCACCACTTTTCCCGACACTTACCAATGCTTCAACACTCAGTTGTACTGCTTTACTTAGAAGAAAGCATTTTATCTTTTTTCTCTGTGAAGCTTGAGAGAGAAACATAATTTTGTATAGGAGGAGATGATAGTAAAACATTAATTGGCAGGAAGTACCTGGAGCTACTCAGAATTTGAAGGCTACGTTTGAAATTAAAAGTCTTATATTAGGGGAAAACGGGCTTCTTTGAAGTATATTAAAAAAAATAATACCAGTTTTGTAAATTCACCTGTCTGTATAAGGTCTCTAAAATTCCCAGGGTTCCCAGTCTTCCTGCCCTATCAAAAGACAGTGGACCCATCCTTGATGCTGCTAGGTAAAAACAAAGAAAAAAAAATCTCTTCAATTCCATGTCAAAAGCATACACTGTATGTACATTTTGACATCCCTACACCAAATTATGCATGAAGAGTAGCAATGAAACTAGCAATACTAAAGTTTGATAATGCAAATCACAGTCTGATACAAAGATATGATTGTGATTTCACAAAGAATTTGTATAACTCTTTTACCTGAATATTGCCATTCTAGAAAATAACCACCATAAACTAAAGCCCCAAGGCAGCAAATATTCTCTTGTACAAGGAAAAGGCTATGCAGTGGTGTTGAGAAACCTGGATGTCTACTTAGTGTTGAGTCAAAGCTGGCTCAGGTTCTCAGATGGAGGCACTCCAATGTGCTTCATAGTGACAGTGATACTCAGAGAATGATGTGACTTTTCAGTATGCCTGGGAAATTTGCAACATGCAGCTCTGTGTTAGCCAGTGTAAGTAAATATGCACCGAGTCAGTATTAACTGGTGCAGGTTCCTTTTCATCTTGTGTATCCTCCTGGAAGATCTCATAGTAGTAAAATCTGGAAAGTTTTCATAGATTTTCAAGAGCCAGAATTCACTGTGAAAGCCTTAACAACTTTTCCTTTCTTGAAAAATAAATCAGCCTCTCACCCCAAGTGAATAGACTTTCCTTTTCCTTCCTGACTGTTCTTATGCTGACTCATTTTATCTCTGTCAATTATATAAATGAATCCATGTCTTTCTGAAGGATGAGCGTTTGTAGCTCTACCTGTTATCATCCTCAGGCCCAGGTCCACGAAGCAACTTGGGTTTTGCAATGTATTTGTTTAGGCACCCAGCTCCAAGGTCAGATAGGACAATTTGGTCAGGGTATCCAAGTTTACTTCAACTCTTATCTCTTTACTGTGTGGTATCCCAAAAGGCATCTGCTGTAGAGAAATACTGAATGGAATTACAATGGAAGGGAGCAGTGATAAAAGGAGCCCAGAGAGATGGAAATTGAGGCTTTCTCTTTGGTAGGAGACTGCCCTTTTCACTGAATTCCTCTCCTGCCTGTACTTTTTGGTCTGCCTGTGGGAGAAATGGGAATGGCAAAAGACATTCCAAAGTAATTTTCCCACTTCCTGGCAGTGTGTCTATTACATGTAAAGCATGAAGAACTAGATCATCTCCTTTGCTGACTGCTTAGTTTCATTCAGAAAGAATCTAAATGCTGCATTGTGCTGACCTTGGGATAAAGATGCTTACTGGATCAATATCCTTGGGGATTTAGATGAGAGCATGTCTAACTAGCAAATTGGAAACAAGTGGAAGAAATAAAAATGCAGTATGAGTGTCAGCACAGGTCAAACACTGGTGCTCACTGGCTTGCAGAAGAGCAGAACTTAGGAAGCTGAGGAGTAAATACCTAGAGTATCTCTTAGGAACCTGTAAATGTTAGACATCTAAATTCTACGAAAGTGAAAATTCATTTTAGAAAACCTTTTGAGTACTGGCATCACCGTATCTATACACAGTGAAATAATGCAACAAGATTCTAGTCTCATGCAATATGAGCCATTGCTTCAGAGGTAAGGATTTGTTTAGCTGAACTACTTAGAGAATAAGGTTCAGCACTCCACAGGTAAGATGATGAAATTTTGCTTTGTGGTTGAACATTTGCCTTAGCTCTGGTTTGGGAATTTCTCCCATAGTATGTAGCTAAGCTATGAGAATCCCTGCCTCAAAACTCTTTATATAGAAAATGTAAAGGTTTAAAAGGCAAATGGATAAACTAGTTGAGAAAAGAAATCTATGAAAAGTTATTAAATACATAGGCAGCACTTCTGGTGTAGGAGGATCAAAATCACTGTGTCTGTCTTCCCTTTCCCTCAGTCACTACATTCTTGTCCTGTTTTATTACTTTTTCTGAGTCACCTGCTGCTGGCTGTTTCAGAAACCAATTCTAGATGGATTCTTAGACTCATCCTCTGCAACAATTTGTACCTTTCGGTGCAAGAGAAGCTTCAGACTGAGAGTCAATTGTAAAGCAGCAGCACAAACAGAATTTTCAGTGTAAGTACACTTTCAGCAATCTCCCTTTGGCTTAACTCTTAACTTGAAGAAAACTGTTCTTGATATGCCCTAGTGTGAGATCACACTAAGGCATGCCTACTCCCTTCAGGAACAACACAGTCTACCAGAAAAGTCAAAAGAGAGAGAAAAAATGAATAATTCTATAGGAAAAATGTTTAGAAAGATTCAGTTTGCCACAGTTAGGACTGCCACTAAATGTTTAGAAAGATTCAGTTTGCCACAGTTAGGTGGCAACCACTGGATTGGTTTTTTAGAATTAAATTCAAAGAAACTGATTTATGTAAACATTCTAACAGTTCAGGGAGAATTCATTCTGCATTGCTCTTTCTCAGACTGGTTGGTTCCTATATGGTGAAATAAACTTTTTTTTTTTAAACTGAGTATTTTAAAAAGAAATCAATACAATATATGCTTATGTCAGTGCTTATAAAGTCTCACTCAAGTTTACTCAATCTGCTGATTACAAATGGTTTCAAATTAAACTTCTAAGATGCACAGACATGATCAATGTGTCAGTATTTCCATAATAGTTATCACATCATTTTTGAAGATCTGTTGATCCTTTAGCTATGGCTTTAAACTGCAGCAATTCAAGTGACTGTATTTTTATAATCCTATTACAGAGACACTGCATCTTAAAAACTCTTTTTAAACACTTTGCTCAGCTGTTTTTCCCTTATGAATACTTTCCTCTCTTTTATTTTACCTTTTTATTTTCTGAATAAAAATTTAACAGCTGAACATACTTTTCTCTGCTTATATTGTGTATTGATTATTCTTTACCCTCAACCTGTTCGTGTTGTAAACATTAATAATCATGATTTTTTCTTTTATTAATGATGCTATCAATCTTTAATCCTTATGCAATAGAAGAAATTTGTCTTCTAAACATCAAAGACAGATATTTGTAGTCACTTATAAAAAAGTTTTTAATGTCTTGCACAAATCTGCCTATTGATTAAGTTCTACTCTAAGTAGTCTCAGAGAAGCTGTAGTTTAAAATGTCTTTAAAAATTCACCAAATAAATGGACTGTAAGTCTTACTGCACTAAAGCAGGCCAACAGTTGGTGTCCTATTGTGCTAAATGCTTTGAAAACACAATGAAATTAAAGTTCTCTGAGCCAAACAATTTATGTTTAAAAGAGATGATACCCATCAGTAAATGTTCCAAGAACAGATTGCTCGGTATCTAAAAACTGTTGCCAACCAATGCATTAACTGCCTTGGTGCTGTGCCTCAAGGCTGGAAACACTGTGTTCAGTGCTAGGGTGCTTCATGGGATTGGCCAGGATGTTCAGGAACTACCATTTCTTGCTTTGGATCAGGCTTTTCTGTTGCTTGTGCAGGGAACACCTACACTGGGGGAGGTTCTAATAAATTTAAGAGGTGTGATAGTTAGAGGAAACAGTCACCTTGTTTTCACTCTGTTGTTGCACAATTTGTGATGGACTGGAGTGGAATCTAACGCTGTCTTCTGGCACCCATCTTTCTGAAAGGGGAAAGAATGTTTGATATATGCTTAGATTCATTTACTTAATTGAAAGTAAATGAAATGTTTGAAGTGAAAAAAAAAAAACAAAATAAAACAAACATTGAGCAATTTAGGTTGCAGGAGCCTTGTAGAAATCGTGCAGTCCAACTCCTGCTCAAAGCAGATACAGCCAGATCAAATGGCATTGGGTCTTGTCCAGTCCAGTTTTAAATGTCTCCAAGAATGGAGATTCCACATCCTCTCTAAGCAACTTCTAATATTTGGTCTAGCTCATGGTGAAAAAAATTCCTTGTGTCTGGATTTTCTGCTATTGCATCCAGACCATTCCCTTTCACCATTATCTCTGTGCACCTCCAAGAAGAGTGTGGATCCATCATCTCTGTAGGCTTCCTTTAGGTATTTGCATGGACCAGTGTGGGCAAGTATGACAGTTTGGCATTTGAAAGAATCATACTGGAACAGAACCAAATAACAGTAAATAACATCTTGGATCGTTTATTTGTTTGTTTTCCACACTGATTCTAAAGGTTCACAGAGATTTCTGTACAGCCACTCCCACAAAAACCGCAGAGCAAAAGAAAAACTCTATAATTTTCAGTCTGGTCTTGTGCATAACAAGAATAACCCAACTAAAATACCATAGGTGACAGAAAGATATTTAAACCACTGTAATTAACCTGGAGAATATCTGTCTAATACAATCACTGAAGGCCATAGATTAAAACTGCCCCTGGGGGATTCTGATAAAAAATACATATATATTTGTGTTGGATATGGAATGGGAGGACACTACTGAAAGTGTAGTCACTGCTGCAGTCTGCAGGGCAGCCCAATGGTATTAATTAACAAAAGAGCTTTGAGATACACCGAAGGTTTCAATAGTCCTTGTAGCAACTTGGCATCAGAAGGGACAAAAAGTGGTGTACAGTCCCCTCTCTGTCCTGTACTTGTTCTGTGGACTGCAAGTGTCAGAATGATGTATTTCAAGAATAGTCTTCTGGGAAAGGAATCCACTTCTCCCATGGAGATTTCACACAAACAGACATTAAAGCTGGAAATGTGTGTTATTTCAAATATAAAAAATCAAGGTAAAACATACCAATGTTTTGGTATCCATCACACATTTGTTACATATCACAAAGGGGGAACAGTGCTTATCTCCCTCAATGTCCCAGTTAGAGCTTATATTGCACAGGCAGAAAATATCATGGCATTAGTGTTCCTTGTGGAGGTCAGATTTGATGGGTGTGACTGGAGCTGAAGTGCTCCATTGCTGCGCCAAAAGAAAAAGAACCCTTTGGGACAAGTGAAACAAGGAAATAAGATCCTCCAACCAAGTGATCTCTTCAAAGCAACCCTCTGAGAAAGATATTGGACTATGACTCCTATTTTTAGTGAGGAATCACATTTAAAGTCTAATGTTAATCTATGCTCTTGGCCAGTTAATTCCAAACATAATTAAAGCTAGATGTTTATATAAAAACCCCAACAACTGCAATGAGGTTTAGGGAGCTGCTGCAACTGGGCTTTGAAATGTCTGGGGACATTTACACTTGGCTGTTGATCAAAATAATAACATTTTGCCAAACTGCCATTTGATCATGGAAATAAACTGCACTTTCCTTTTCAAAGCTCTAGCTAAACCACTGCTTGGAATATAAAATGCTAATATGTAGTTAATGAAACAAGCGATCTTAGAGGAAAGAGTAACACTAACTATTCCTATAACAAATGCTTAAGTTTGTGAAGCCCAGATGTTTAGCTGCATTTGTTCAATATGTTCACTTTTATTTTTAAAAGTGAACATATTGAACAAATTTTATTTTGTTCAATATGTTCATTTTTATTTTATTTCACAATATGTTCACTTAATATTTTCCACTCTCCTTGCAATTAGAATATTCTGGGAACAATATACAATAATCTTCAAGCTTTATGTACTCAGAATAATTGCTTATATGCACATATATATAAACACTTAATTTTTTTCTCAAACTCTTTCTAATTTATGAATCATAAAAGTACTGTTCTGTAGTGATTCCTGTGAAACTTCTCTATCCCTTACTTATTCCTCTTTCTCTAGCGTAAGAAAATATCCAAGATCACTTTTTTGATCAAAAACTTAGGTACTTCTACTACTGAATATATCCAAGAAGACAATTCATTTGGCATTTTTTTCCAAGTTGAATGCTTTTGGAACCTGGTGATTAAAGCTGTCTCTTGAGAACATCAAGAAGGTTTTTAACTCAATTCACAGATCAGAGAAAAATGGTGTCCCACTCTGAGAGTCATATTAATTATGAATTTGGGAATCAACTAAGAGTTTACACATTATTTAGCCAATAATGATTAATTATCATTTTGTGTCCTCTCAGGTGGAAATCCTTGACTGGGAGACAAAGAAACAGCTATGCTTCCTAGATAAGGTAAAACAAAAATCTGCTTAAAAGACTAGGTGACTTTTTTCAGAAATTACTAACTTTTCTTAAGTAAATTTGGTGTTTATGAAGGGTATTTAATCTCCTGGTAGCTTTTCCTTGGCTACTTGCAATGATTATGCAAACTTCATACTGACTACAGTGTATTTCAACCCTTTTCCAGAAGGAGCTTTTGGGCAAAAAGGACAACTTCAGTTGCTTTACTAAGAGGGTGTCAGTTGTGTGGTACTCAGAAGCCATTAAATTGTCACTGCTGTAGTAGTAACTCTTCATCACTGCTAGAGAAGCTGTCTCTGAAACACGTGTCAAAAATTGCCCTGCCTTTTTCCTGTCAGTTCTTTGAATCCTTCATGCCAAGGCTAGATATCTGTAAGAAATAGTTACATTGTCTAAGTCGCATTTCTATTTGGCTTAATAGTCTTATACCTAGTAGTTGTCTTTCAAAATATGCATCTTATATTTGCAATATTTTTGTTGCCTAGGTGGAACCAAATGCTACAATTAGAGAGATCAGATTGATGTTCCATAAATTATGTGAGTATAACTTCCACAGCAGCTCACATCACATCAGAATATCCAGTGCATAAATAGGAAAAAATTACATCATTTGAAACGTAATATACACACACATAATGCCGATAATCTGCACATGTATGTGATCACTGTGAGATTTCAGAAAAATTATTTTATCCTGTCCTGGTACAGCTTTGTATTTTTTTCAGCTGCATAGATTATCACCTATTTTAGTGTTGAATAAATATTTATAAAAGCCTTTAAACAAAGCTCATCTTGCTGTATTGCATTCATTGTAGTAGTGGATGATCTAAACTAAACATTGTACATCACACAACTCTGTATGGTCTTACAGATCCTCGGTGGTACCCAGCAAGGCAGTCAATAAAACTTGATCCAAGTAAGTACCTGTGAGGTCTGGAGTAATTAAACTCTGAGCAGGGCCCTGGCATGAAAAATGTATTTAAGGGTGTTGGCACTTAAGAATCTGTTTCCAGCTATGTTAATTAGCACTGTGAAGGCTGAAGAGAATCCAGAACAAATACAATTCTTTGGAAGGAAACACAGTTCCACCCTGGTGCTTGGTAATTAACTCAGGAGCTTGCACATTGTTCCAATGCACTTTCTGACTACTGAGGACTCTTGCTCTCCAGAGAGGCAGCACAGGATCTAGATATTCACTGCCCTTAGCTGCAGTGAAATGATCTCCATGATGATGCTCAGCTGGGAGTACCAAAAAGGGCTGTGAGTTTGAACTATCAATTCACATAATCCTCTGCTCTCAGGCAGGAATTACAGTTCTTTTGAGGGAAGCTAATGCAGAACACATTGCTGTGGATGAAGCAATTGCTGACAAAGCTGTTGACAGCTGTCTGACTTCATTAATACACTTGTAGGTATTGCTTCTAGAAGCCTCTTACATGGCATGAGTCCACAAAAGAAAGTCTAATTGCCAAACTGTGTTAATTCATTTTAGCTAAAATATAACACTTTCTTCCTTTGCTTTCATTAAGGATAATTTTATTTAAACAGTCCCTTAAAAGTATGCTGGTGAAGATTTGCTCATTGTGTAAAATCTATCCATGGAAAACAGATGTATAATTATCTTGTTTCCTTCTTTGAAGGTCTCCCTTGTCAGATTCCTCTATGAATTTACGTAGTGAGACTTGTCATGAGAAAATGCTGGCCTTCTGGAGATTCCTCTAAATCTAGGCATTAAAAGCTTAAGTACTGTGGAATTACCTCCTAGCTGATTGTTTGGGAAAAGAAAGGCAATATAAATTTCTATAGGAGAGTGTTCCAAACACAGCTTATCCTATCTTCTGTTTGTTTGATGATGAGCAATGAGAAGAGTGGAAGAGAGGAGAGAGAGGTGCAGCTGACTAGGAGGTCAGTGAACTATGATAAAGGGCATTGCCTCATCAACAAATTCTGCTGTTAGCAGTGATGAAGCAAGTCTACTAGAGTAGGCAGGCACATGGGATTGAGAATTCTCCTAACTATTTTGGTGTGAATAAAGGATCCAGGCTTATATGGGATTACAGGGGTAAATAAAAATTAAGTGTAAATATTCTTGGTCTGTTTAATGAGATTCCAATAAACCCACATCACATCAAGGAGTCTCATAAATAAAGCATCATATAAAGCTAGTATGCTACCAAAGTGGACTTGAATGTCACTAAGATGTAATTACTTCTTTCCTTCTCAGAAGGAAAGTCCCTGAGGGATGAAGAAATCCTGCAGCACCTCCCTGTTGGCACAACTGCTACCTTATACTTTAAAGATTTAGGGCCACAGATAGGATGGACTACGGTGAGCTCTGCTTCAAGTCTGAGCCATTTTAATGGCTAGTTTTCCATAGTTAATCCTTACATCACTTTTTGTTTCTCTCCAATATTTCTGCATGATGTCTGCTCTGATAGTGGATGCAGGCAATGAATCCTCATTGCTTCAGTTCATTTAATCAGGGAAAGCAGTAACAGATTGAATGCCTACTTAGTTCCCTGGGAGAGCAGCAGTGGAAAACTTGCTGCAGGGTAGGTTGGCTCTACAGAACTAAAATGCAGGTTGTCAAATGGATGTCTACTGCAAAATCATTAGGAACTAGGTATGTAAATGCCTTTGGCAATCTGCTCCACAGGACCTGTGTAACTCCTGACAAAATTAGGATTATACTCCTATGAGTTTGTCCTGCAAAGAGGCATGGAGCAACTTTACAAGTCAGTACTTGAAGTGACTTCAGCAAGAAAATGCATAAAAGTAAGATTAGTTGCTGTCTGCATTTGACTGTGTCCCAGGATGCCAGTGACAGGCTAATGACAGCTGATAATTTCTGCAGTATTAGCAGCCAGCCACAAAGACCTTGCATATTTACTGTCTTAGCTCAAATGCAAATTTTATCACAACTCACTTGGCAGGCAACACAGCACTGCTGTTTATGCAGTGAGGTGACCAATGACCCTTCTAGCTCTCTAGAAGGTCTTTGCTGCACAGTATTACACTAGTTCCAATAAACAGCGCGATGTCAAGGGAAAAGTACCTCGTAATTTAAAGGCATATTTACCATTTATGAGCTATGAGATATTAATAAAATGTTGTGTTGATTACAAATAGCAAAGATAATGTTAATAGGAGGTAAAATAAAAAAAAGTCAAATATGTTCTGCAAAACTGAGTCTTCACATCTATACTTTGGATGCAACGCTGATAAATCAAGCAGATTTTACTCAATCCAAAAAACCAGGAAGACAGACAAAACCTTCTAATGGCAGTGTAGACTTCAAGACACATGTGCATTAACATACACCAAAATATCACAGTGCAGAGTAACACCAGGCTTCTACCATTTCACAATCTTTTGCATTCTGCTCTCGCTGCCCTTCAGGCTACTTCTTTCAAATACAAGCCAACAAATACTTCAGTATTATCAAATCAAAAAGATGAGCTTCTCATGTACAAGCATACCTGATCTTCACCAGAGAAAATGCTGATCATAACAGAAGTCAATAACCCAGCTTTTCTGAGTATCAAAACAACTCTAAACACATTAGAGAACTAGGATTGTTTGGGTTTCTTTTTTTGTTTGCTTTCCTTAGTTGTTAGGTTTTTGTTTGTTTGTTTTTGACAGAAGTACAATCAATTTCCCTTCTTTCTCTGTGAAGTATGGGCCTACCTTCCTCACTTATAGATGGGTGGAAAATTCAGCTGTTAATATTTGGTCCAAAGTTAACTTCAATTTAAATTGACATTCCTAAGAAATACACACCTATCTGAAATGAAATCAAGTTAGAGAATAGCTTCTCTGGTTTCCTCTCTCTTTTTTTTTTTCTTTCTTTTAATTTTCCTTCTAGTATTCAAATTAAAACTTGTTTGAACATAGAATGAAATTATTGTTTCCCAGGACAGCTGCTGTGCTAACTGTTCACACAGACGGGGTCACTGTGAATACTTACGAGCTGTGTTTCCAGTTTAAACAAAATTCATTCAGTAGAAGCAGAACTCCTATTTCTCAAGACAAATTCTTCACCAAATTTCATTTTAAACCAAAATAAAGCAACAGCTTTTGAGTGCAAGAGAAGGGTGAGAGCTGCATAAATGTAACATGCATGCATATTTGTCATGATCTCTAGGCTGCCTTTATTATCTTTTCATACCCATACTGTGTCTGCTGCACTGGCAATGGCTGTTTGAATGCAACTGAGGCAAATTATTGCAACATATTTATGTGCATGGCTACCAGTTTCATAGCCCGAGCCCAGACCTTCTACTCCCTCCCTGCCTCTCTTAATGCCATCCTGGATGCGTGGAGGTGTTTATCCCACTGCATTAGTTATCACAAAGAAACCAAAACAAAATCATCATCTGATTCAGCTGTCTAATTATTTTCTCTCTTTTTGCAGGTATTTTTGATAGAATATACAGGTCCATTGTTCATCTATTTTCTGTTTTATTTCCGCATGACTTTTGTCTATGGACTGGATGAGAGGTTTACATCAAGTCCACACCCAGTAGTTAAGTAAGTCTGTTTGCAGGCTTGAGCAGTATTTCTTGTAGTCTTATTCCAAATGTCTTGCCACACTTGCTTTTTTTAAGCACTCTTAAATGCTTTTGTCTTGCTGTTTCCAGCTTGGCATGTGTCTGCCATTCTTTCCACTACATCAAAAGGTTGATTGAAACAGTATTTGTTCATCGATTCTCCCGTGGGACTATGCCACTGAGGAATATTGTGAAGGTAAATTGTGTCAGAATCTATCCATAGCTGCCCTTACAAATCCAGCCCAGCCAGCCTATGCTCTGCCTCTGCACCATAGACATTCTTGTGTGGCTTTTGTAGCAATGCACAGCAAATCTCACCCATAAAGCTACAGTTCTTTCCGAAGACTTCTTAATGTCACTATTGTATAACCCACATGCTGTCATACTGTTACTAATATTATAGAAATCTCATTACTTTTCAGAATTTTAAACCTTCAGCATGCCCTTCCTTTTCACTCAGCTAGGTGCTTGGGTGTGAATGTTTTAGTAACATTAGTTAGTAACAAGTTAACTTCAAAGGTAGTACAGGCAGGAATAATGGTGGGAGAGCTGCCTTTTTTTTTTAGTATTTTTGTAAAAGTCATTTTATATCTGCTTTGCCCCTAAAATTCTCTTTGTTGTTAAGGAACTGTTAATTTACCTTTGATCCAGTGCAGAACAGCTTAGTTGTTCTGCATTTTCTTCTCCACAGGAGCATTCCCTAATGTCACCAGTGCTGCTGTGGCACAGGGCAGCTCTTGGGGTGCAGACTCTGTTTCCTGGATGTCTGAGAAGTAGTACAGTGACTGCATGGTTATGCATAAGCTATAGTTATTTTACAAATGTTTGCAACAGAGAACACACTAGTAGTCAAAAGTACACCTTATTCTAAGGAAGACAAGAGATTATCAACTGGAAAAGCATTTGGGAATTTAACAGTTGGGATTTTGACAGTAATTTGCCCTAATAATCCTGATACTTGTAGCAGCTGAAGCTCTACCTTGTGGCTAACTCCTCACAGCTGTCCAGTGACTCTGGTCCTTCAGGTGATAGCTTCATGCTTTCAGGAATGGAGGGTCTGTGGGGGAGCAGTGGCCCTACAAAAGAATCCTCCCTAGAAATTTATTGTATTTCCTGCAGCAGGAGTTCTTAAAGGTTCACAGATCTCATTCTTGACACAACAGATCTTGCAGATCTCTTGTTCTTGACACAACAGTAGCTAATGCATGCTAAACAGCAGATAAATGAGCAACTTTACCTTGAAAAAACAATCAGTGTGATAATTATTTTTCTCACAGCCATCTCTGACAACTACTCATTCCTTTCAGACCATACAAACTGTTGTTGCTAAAATTGACATTTGTACCAGTCATTCTGATCACTTCCTCTTTTCCATCTTCTCAGGTTGGTGGCACTTGCTTTCATCTGTAAAGTTGCTCACAGTTCTTATTCTACCTGTTTAGCAATGCTTGGGTTTGATTTGCTTTTATAATTTCATTGGCCTTGGTGGTGTTACTTCAAAATTGTGCCAGTGTGAAAAACATCACATCCTTTTTCTGTATTTCCATCATATACAAGTGGTAGACAAAGATGCTTACTTTCAGGGTTTGATCACATACACAGCAGATATAGATAGCTTACTTCCTAAGTGCAGTGGGATGCTATGTGTACAGGAGACACTTCAGTCTCAATAAGCAGAAATCTGAGATGGGAATTGATGAGAGATGTGATTTTCATCCTTTTTTCCCAAATGGAACTAGGAATAAATTATGCCCTACAATGCAGCAGCTTCACCAAAAGCAGAGCATACTACTAACATAGTATAATTTTTTCTAAGATATGTGATTTTTTTAGGCATTGGAAAAGTAGAATACCTGCTTTATCTGGACCTAGTAAACAACTCCTTAGAGTGAGTAAGATAGGGATTAATACAAAAATTGTGTGGTGATAAAGGGACTAGTTGAAAGTAAGATAAATATGATTGTGCCAAGAAAGGATCAGTCAGACCTTTAATAATAGGGAAGTACCATCAGAATTCCTCAAAGATTAGTCTCATGACTGGTCTTACATGGTCTTTCTTTACCCATTAACATTTTTATGACTAAAAAGAAGGGATATAAATCACTTTGTAGAAAAACATTTGGAGGAAAGAGAACATTAGATCTAAATAAATACTATTTAAACCAGAAGACAATATAAGAAGACAAACAGAAGGGTACATGCTGGTTATGAATAAACATAGGTAGGATATGAAGGATATGGATTGTCAATTGCAGTGGAGAAGACAAAAGTCCTAACTGTAAGTTTGGAAACTTAGGAATAATTTATTTATGGGATCCCTGCAATAGCTGGACTTGACTCAGAGCATTATAAGAGACTGTTGTAAAGCCTTATTATTCAGGATTCACAGAAACTCTTCCTTCCTTCCTTCCAAGTGAGTTTATGAAGTCTGTATGTTCCTATCTGAACCTCACTGGAGACATTTGTATGAGGAACAATGATTTAAGTGGCAGCTGGACATTTACAAGCGTTACTGTAAAGGTCCTTAGCAGTGGTGGACCCCACTCATCTTAAAGTTCCTTTTCTTATAACTGAGGAATACTCTTGCAGTAAATCATGTTCTTTGGCTGAATAGCACTTGTTCTGTTTAATTAGAACATGTATTGTTGGGGACTGAGCCATGATAATTAATTTATTTAATTTTACTTCACTGAAATGCATTGCCATATGTTCCATCCTGTGCCAAGCCTTGAAGCTAGGAGAAGGTTTTTCTGAAGATGCCATTCCAAGATTACAAGAAACTGTTTCCACCTAAGTTTGTACAGCAGTCAGTAAATTGTAAGTGCCTGTTGAAGAAGCTAGTGTTAGGGAGGAAGCAGTAGTTTGTGGATAGGACACTACCTATACTGTCCCTCACTGGAATAATTCTTTTGGTTCTGCTGCATTTCCTAGGGGAAAATGAAGTCTTCACAGGGAAGCTATTTATTTTTTCTGCTCATTCATCCCACCTGATTTGTAATTACTGGTTAATAATTTGCTCTTTCTCATCAGTTATCTCTTATACAATCTCAGAGCAAGGACATATTAAGTGCTTGTATTACAGCATACCCAAAAGGGTACCTGTTTTGTCTGAGGTCTCTGGGCACTGCAGTGGTTCAATTAACCCTGAGAAGAAAGTGGAAATGCAACTGAATGTTTGATACAACTGTTTGCAGCAGATGAGGGGGCACCAGCATTTTCAGAAAAAATGCACCATCAGACACTGCAGTCAGCTAGTGCAGGTTGGAGATGCTGAGGTAATCACTTTTCCAGGGTATTATTGCTAGAAATGCAGTTCTGGTATATATAGGGGGAAAAGACTGCAAAATTCAAAGAAAAAAAAAGTTAAACCAGACAGGACAGCCTTGGATGGGATTTTTGCCTACATAAGCAGGAAAGAAAGTGGTGAAGCAGAAAGCAGAAACATCTAGGAATGTCTAAGGTATAGGAACATATTTGGAAGGCCAAGAAAAAGAAAGAGGACCAGAAAGAGTAAGAGAACCTTTACCAGAAAGAGTAAGAGGGTCAGGGTTTTGCTCAAAATAGAAAATAGGATGCAAGGAAAGATAAGGCAAAGAAAAGAACAGAAGAAGTGGTGAAAGAAAGATAAAGAGCTCAGTTGTGGTCTTGCTGAAGTCCAGGTGATAAACATCCTAATACATCAAAAACTGAGGCTTGGGTAAAAGAAGAGTAAAGTGATGAGAGGCAAATGTATGAATTGTTGAGGGTTAAAGTCTGTCTGCAAGAGAATGGCACCTAGAGGTTAGAGCACAGAGCAAGAAGAGGAAGGGGCCAAGAAAGGGCCTCCCTCCCACCTACATATGTATAAGGAGGGAGCCAATCACGTGTCACCAAGACACCAAAGCAAGACTGTCAGAAAAAACCCCACAGGAGGCAGGGCCAAGGAGGCAAATAGGTAAAGATTGTCCTTGTAAGTAGTTTTTTCATGGATGAAGCCTATGAACAAGCACTGAGATTGGTCAGGAATGTGTCAGTACAGCCAGTAGTGGCAGCTGTGTTATCAAAGTTTAGAGAGTGGAAACTGCATCGCAGGAACACAAGGACAGCAGCAAAAGGGACAAACTAGAGAAAACACAGTGAAAGTGTAGAGGAAAGCATCAGGCAGGAAAAGTTAAAGCATGGGAAAGAAACAAACTCATGAGGTGAAGGAGAAGAGGGCAGGAGATTGGGCAGTGCAAAGTAATAAGCAGAGAAGAGAGTACAGTGCCCAAATCTGGTTTTACAGTCTCAGGGGTCACCAAAACAAGTTTAACATAGTCTGTATGCTCTTCAACTTTGCCCAATGGCTTGCCAAACAAGGTAATTTTGTTTTCAGTCATATGATCATACTTTCTAAAACTGTTTATAAACTAAACAGCTCCAAGATATTTTAGAGGAAATCTTAACTCTATTAGTACTACTTCCTTTCTTATTTCTTGTTACGTGCTCCTACTTACCACACTTAGTACTGCCATTTCTTGTATTATCAGCAAGTTGAAGGATTGTCCTGATTCATTGTTATCAACAGTTCTTGTGGTGAATATTGACCTAAAAAACTGTACTAAAACAAAGAAAATTTGCTTATTTTTCAGAACTGCTTATATTACTGGGGATTTGCAGCTTGGCTTGCATATTACATCAATCATCCTCTTTACACTCCTCCTTGTAAGTAGCAAAACAACCCTCAATAATTTAACTGTTTATGTATGTACTTTGTGTACTAGTACTAATGACATGCAAACTCTTTTTTTAATAGCTTATGGGAAAAAACAGATAAATTTTGCTGTGATCATGTTTCTGGTAGGTTTCTTGCTTTTTCTATAAAATGCTAAAATATCTTGCTTTAATTCGTCTGTCATGTAAGTGGAGAAGTGAGTAGGATAAGCAGATACTCAGAACTTGGACATTTGGGACGTACTAGTAAAGCTGACCACTTGCATGCAAAACAAATCCATGAGATTTTAATGTGATTTTGTACACAAAGGAATATTTTGATTCAGTGTCCATTCCAAGACTAGAATATTTATCTGCTGGAATGATCTCTCATGATCTTTAAAAGTTTGTGACCCTGTGTTTAAAATCTAGTGAGTTTGTTTTGCAAACTGTTTATTGAGTGTTAAGAATCACAACAGATCATAAATCTCAGAGAACTAGCCAACTAAGAGAGTATGTTGCTGATAATTTCCAGTGATAAAGTTTCATTTTGCTGAGCTTCAAAACCTGTTTACAGCTTTCTTTATGATTCAAAATTCTTCAGTCACTGTTCATTCTCATAATTCCCAGGAATGTTTCATACATGCAGAAGCAAAGTCAGTGTAGCCAATAAAGATGTACCTCTGTACATAGACTTTTCCTGTGTATGTGTAACTTGTTTAGAACATCAGCTGCTCACTTGCTTTTACAAACTAATCATCAGTGACTGCAGGATCCCAAAGTAGCTTCCCAGGATGAAAATTCTGTGAGGTCATAATCTATTCACATTTTATAGAGAAACTCCATAACTAAAAGCACAGAGCTGGGAATAAAACTCAGGAGCTCTGACCACTAGTCATTTGCTGTAATAGTTATGCACTCCAGACCCTGGAGACTGTCCATAATCATATAAATGGGTCATTTTAATACACTCTCTTTGTATTTGATTTGGGAAGCATTCTTTAAATCTTGTGAAGGAAGCTGGGTCAATTATATTTCATGATTCATATCAATTATACTCTAGAGAAGAAAACTTAGAGACTAAACTGTATCTTCCTTGGGATTTTAATAACTTTTGAGAAACCAAGACTATGTGGATGTTTTTAAAGGCATAAGAATGATCAAAAGATGAAGCAAATATCTCCCGAGTTCAATTCTATCCCCTGTTGTTTATTTAGACCTCAAGGGGATTATGTAAGTAATAAATTTGATATTTTGGACATGGAGTCCACAATTTCTGAAACAGATAATAAATATGGACTCATATTTGAATGGAGATGTTTCATCCTTCTGTCAGCAGTCTTAGTTAAGGATATTTATTATGTTTATAATAGATTATTTTCCTTTTCTTAAATATTTTAAAGAATTCCAGGAAATAACAAAAGGAAGAAAATACAAATAGAAGGGAAGAACATTTTTAACTCTGTCATACTTTTTCTTGCAGCTGTGTGAAGCTGGAAATTTTTCCATTCATGTTGCACTCAGTGACCTCCAGAGAAATGGTAAAAACTGCATCATCATTTGTCAGTTTTGTGCAGCCATTCAGTACTCCTTCAGTTGCTCTGCTTCAGGAAAGAACTGATCCTGGGAGAGTGCTGATACCTGTCAGCTGACTGCTGTGGGAGCACAAGTTGCTCAGCACTGTAAAGATTGGATTCTAAGGGAAATCAACAGTGCAGGGACTCTGACATCAGACAGCTGAACAGCACTTCTTATCCTACTGTAATCTTTATTGTTTTGGGCTGGGTTGTGTTGAGAGCAGTTACATTGGTTATACTGCCAGTGCAAAAGGAAACAGTGCCGCTACAAGCCATGTTTTGGTGAAGAAGGGAAAGTTCCCTCACAGGTATCCTATTCCTCTTGTGAGTCCAGAGGACATCCTGTCTTCCCACATCCCGTTTGTCCCTCTGACAATCATGAGACACAGAAATAGGCAGAGCTGCATTGTCTTTACAGGAAACAATATATTTAGCAGTGTGAATATTTGTGATTTGTTTTCTAATCTATAGGATCCAAAACCTGTAAGATCCCATATCCAACAAAGAATCCTTTCACATGGCTGTTTTTCTTTGTATCTTGCCCTAACTATACATATGAGGTATGTATTTTCAAACAAGATGTTCAGATTTTAGTTTTGCTGAATATATTTTTGTTTCTTTTAGAATGTTTTACATGGAAGAAACTTCTGAAATGGTTCAGCTCAATACATTTCCCCTCCTTCCCTAAACCCCATGAAATCAGGTTGTGGACAAGAATTTGTCTGCTCTTCCTCCCCTCCCTTGGGTCAGTACTGATGTGAGTAACCTTACACACACAGCCCTGACCCTGGGCCAGTGCTTCCATGTGGCTGCTAGACAAGACACTGTAAAGCAGGGCAAAATCTGCAGCCAGTAACGGGCTGAACATGTGTTGCAATCAGGGGATGGAGGTGGCTGGTGGATTTATAATGTAAGAGCCTAGAAATACCCCTGCAGGCAGGAAGATAGTGGTCAGACAAATAAAAGATATTGTGATAGAGAAAATAAGCCGAAGTCTTCTTCCCATTTTAAGTTATGCAGTCACTTGTGTTGGTGGTGACTGCTTTAGAAACTTTAATCAGTTTATAATTTAAAATTCCTTAATCAGGAGCTAAACTCCCGACTGAGTTCAAAAGCAGATAAAGTCAGTGCAACTCAGCCTAACATTCATTCTTGCACAGAAGGACAGTGTCAGGTTTGAAATTCAGTGGAGATCAACAGATGTTAATGAGAACAGCATTGGGCCTTGGACTATAGGAAGTTACCATTGCTAACAGTGATGGAGGTCTGATGAATACAAATTAGGCAGAGAAACAGGAAGGACACTGTTTTAATGCTTAAAATTTTGTCATTGTAATAGCTGTGGAAGCAAATATGAAGGTTTTGTTTGTGATAATAAGGCACTGTTCACCTTTTTGGCTAAAGGTCATTAATAGTAGAAATTGATCTGGCTGACCTTACTTTTTTTATTTACCTATACTAGGACAAGGTTATTTTGATCAATAGAGAGATAAATGCAAATGCTGTCACCAGAAATATTTTAAATTTCCTTGGCCAAAACAGGTGGGGACCTGGATCAGTTTCACTATCATGACTCAGTGTGTTCCAGGTGAGTAATGTTTTGGTACTTCAACCTGAAGTGATGTCAACAGCAAGAGATGTTTTTAATCTGATAATGAAATGTATCTTTTTTTTCCCTTCCTTCCAGTGGGACTGTTCACCTTGCTTTGCTTCATTCAGATGACAATCTGGGCAAAGGATAAACACTGCACCTACTTAAGAGAATTCAAGGATTATCCAAGTCATAGAATGCCAATTATTCCCTTTTTGTTGTAAGAAAAGAAGGCGCAATTTGAATATTGCATAGAACTTCGGGAAGAAAAGCTTCATAAATGTCCGCCAAATAAATGAATTAATTAAAAGGATTTTGGTGCATGTTGAATCTCCACTGCTAAGGGAAATTGTATGCACTTGAAAGCTACACTTCCTTACATTCAAGAATTCTCAACTCAGAAGCACCTTAAAAAATAAGTCTCCATTACACAGCTGCAAAAAAAATGCCCCTGCAGCTCACTGTAACCAGATTTTTCTGTACTAGTCTGTTTAGATTGATGGGTCAGAGATCCTGAGAAGTCTGTGCTGAAAAGCAGCTCCAAATTTAGCAGTGGCATTCTGCAAGACAGAAGTACACTGGAACGAAGACACACCAGCTAACCACCAGAGCTCAGTTCAGCCAGCATGGCCAGCTGGCCTCAGGACAGTTCCATGATCTGCCTTCTTTGACTTGATGAAAGTGTGCTGCCTGGGGGCAGGTGCTTTGTAACAGATAACATTACCAAAGAATATGAATGGTTCCTGGAATAAAAAAATAGGTAATATCTCAAAAACCTAGCCCCTAATTTGCCAAAAGAATCTTAAGTAAGAAGTATTTGTACTATTTGTGAATGTAACATCCTGTGTTGGGGTGTTTTGTTTGTTTTTGGTCTTCTTCATTAGTAAGTTGCATACTAGTAAATAAGATTCAGAAGCAATCTAACCTATGCCATATCTTTGATATCTGGCCTGTTTTGATATAACATCTCCTTATGATACTAATCGACGTTTTACCCTGCATTTTACATCAGGCTTCTCTAAGTAGTTTTTAATATACTTTGTAAATACATGAAGTGACTGCTAGTCCTCGGAATGCTTTTCCTATTTTCAGAGCCAGGGAGAAAAATCAACTTCATTTTGGACTTCCTGTATTTTCTTTCATCCTGTCACAGGATGTTCTGTGGGACTTAGTTGGGTTTTGTGTAAATCTAGTTAAAAAAGGCTATTGAAATCTATCTGAATGATATTTTAAAGAAGTTATTTTAGAATATGAAGAGAATGCATAGATACTGTTTTGTTTCATAATTAATTTATTTATCTATAATAGATATATAGAAAGATTTTTGCAACTATTTGTAAGGATGAAATATGCAATAAATTCTATTTTAAAACCAGTTGAAGTAATTATGGCAAAAAGAGAAGGCTATAGCTGGTTGCTGAAGTTTCATAATATTTTGTACAGTAAAAAGCAAGAGTGTCCTTATAAAAAAAAATCTACATCAATTGAAGAAAAATATCTTTCAAAGCAAAAATATATGACCCAGATTTTAATTCTATATAACATATCTTAGAGAAGATTTCTTAGAAATTATTAGATCTGATAGATAACTGAAGAAATACATCATTATTAATTTGTTTTCAGTATTGTTTTTCCACTAGTTAAACTGTGAACCAGAAAAAAGAGCTAAATGTCAAATGATTTCCCACTGAGTGCAGTGTGGAGTACAAGCAGGTTGAAATTTTCGTTCTGAGGAGGTAGAAAGCACATACCCTATTCACACTTTACACCCACTTAATGTCCAGTCACAGGAAAGAAGAAAAATTTGGTCTTGTTTTGTAACAAAGAGATCTTTCTGTGTCTCTGCAAGAAAACAAAACTTTTGGCAGATTTGGACATACTCTCTTCCTTTTTAATCTCCATTTTGACTTTTGGCCTCTCTTTGAGGCAACTTGAAGATGAGATCATTTTAATTAATTTTTTTTTAAAGCAGGTTTCTTGTCTGGGTCTGAACTCTGAATTAATTCTTTTCATTCTTGCTGAGACAACCATCTGTTTTCACTGGCAGCCTGGTGAGACAGTGAAGCAATCTCCCAGGACTAGCCCCATCAGCCAGAACTGTTCTGACCTTGATAGTCCTGTGCACTCAGCATAGCAGGAATCTGCTTCTAAGCTGGGCAATGCTGTCAGCCTTGGGACCTCTCTGCTGACTTGTAGCAGTTGACATAAGGGTTAAACAAGAAAAACCTGCCAGCCTGAAAGTACCAGATAGAGAATCCATCTTTGATGTTATTTATATGTCAACAAGGTGGAATGGGACTTCTCTTCTTGTATCTTATAACAGACTTTATGTTAGAGGAAGGTTTTATTCTACAGGAAGGACCTGCCTTTCCTTTGACACTGTCAGCATATAGAGCAGTAGAAGCTGGCTGTTGGTAGGGCTGTTGTTGTTGAGAGCACAGTGCTCAAAAAGGTGCAAAAAAATCAGTGTAATACTGAGTGTGCAAACCTTTGTTTTACCCTTGCTCTGCTCTGGTATGGCACATGTTTGCACTGTGCACACACTAAGCCTGGAGGCTGCAGGAGCAGTCTATGCAACTGCCTGCTGCTGCAGACCTGGGGACACCCTGGCTTCTCGACTGGCTCCAGCTGCACGCGGATGCAAAGGAATTTCCTCATCCTCCATCTGCTGTTTAGCAAAGTTCACAAAAACCTGTGTGAGGAAAGCAGAAAATATCAACATGTCTTCAAATGAGATGAGTTAATGGAATGACTGCTCTGCAGGAAACAGACAGAAAGGGGAATCCACAGACATCAACTGAACTGAGACACTGTGTTATCAGCTGAGATCGTGAGTTCCTCCTTTATTTTGATAAACTTCCTTGCAACTTCCTTCCTTTGGATGTACTTGCTTGCAAGTAAAATCCTACTTTTTCTTACAGAGGAAATGGCTTCAGCCAGCATGGTTTGCACAGCATGAGTTTAGTTGTGATAGGAAAGAGGAGACAGAATATTTTAGTAGGAAGCTGCAAGGCAGCCAGGAATGCCTCTGTAGCAATCCCACCAAAATCAGCTTTGCATATGTGGACACTTTGTTACTTAGGAAAGCAGATCTATGGGTCCAATACCTTCTAGCAAGTGGGGGTTTTCAAAACGCCCAGTGGACTTCCCAGGTTTTGTGTTTCTAATTGCTTCTCACAGTATCTTTGACACAACACAGTCCAAACCTCTTATTTAAAATAAAATGCTATTCTCAGCTCAGTCTCATTCCAAATTGCTGACCTTGCTCAGACTGCTGCTCCTGAAGGAATTGGTTGTATGAATTCTGTCATACAGGAAACGCTGTCTTACCAGCTTTCACAAGGCACCTATTTACACAGGGAATAAGTTACTGATTCATACTGATACACCCTCCTTGATGAGAGGCCTGGGAATCTTGCCTGAGAAAGAGGTGTGAGATAATTCTTTAAACAATTTGGTTCTTCAGTTGTTTGGATACATCCCCATTATGTTGTCTAATTCTCACCAGACAGGTTTTTCTCATGAATGTTTTAATTTTTACTCACCTGATCTAATGTTGTTTGAGACACAGAATATTCTTCAATATGCAAATTTTCCTTATTGGAAATTATTAATCGAAAAATCTTAGCCAGAGAGGAAGAGCAAATTTGGTACTGCAGCATGTTGTAGTGTTTCTCTCTCTGTAAACTCCCTGGGAAGTTGATGCGTATGAATTTCTCAGCAGGAGCAGGATCTGGAGGAAGCCCAGACTTTGGAGCTTTGATTTTCAGAGTGACAATGTAGCCATCTCCAAACCTGGGAAAGACATGTGGATTTAGGAATTGGGTGAAGAGGTTGTTTCATCATTCAGGAAGGAAATTAGTTTTCTGCAGCTATGAAAACAATAACAGTATCTGAAAGATATTGCATAAGATGCAGCTTTTTAGGAAGCCCTGTATTTGCCCTGCAGAAGTGGTATGTAGCATAATAGAGTTGAAATGAGATCTGGTCAGATTGTCTAATATACAACAGAGATTGTCTAATATACAACAACCCAGAAATAGCTGTGGTTAACCACTGAATTGCTTATATTAAGAATAGTAGATGTTACATACACTAAATTTTCCCATTAAAAACCACCATAAAAATATTCTACTTACTTGTATTTTAGCTCCTGAATTGTGCCTAGGCATTTGAAGGTACCTTGTACCATGATGGCTAAACGAGTACAAAGGGCTTCACATTCTTCCATACTTTCAAAACAGAGAACAGATATTTGAGATAAAAGCCAACAGACGTACTTCAGCTGATTTCAGATTCTGAATTCTTACTGTTTTTACCTGTGTGAGGTTAGAACCACCGCTCGCCCATCTCTGAGCACACCAACAATAGAGTCCCACAGGAGGCGCCGGGACTGAGGGTCCATCCCGGTAGTCGGTTCGTCCTGTAATGGAAATGTTAAGGCAATCAGAGTCAGATAAAACAGGGAAAATCTACTTGGAATCAGGTCATTTTTTGGACCATAGCATGTAATTGTTTCTCTATAGCAATCTGTGCCTTGAGAAAGCACATAGACCTTGAGAAGCGTAGGAGTGAGTGGGTACCAATGGACTTCTTGGCACAAAGCAGTAAGGAAACAAGAACATGGATTGCAGGTAAGAATACAGTGCTGTCTGTGTAGGGCACAGCTACAGGGAAGGGGTTGCCTTTTCGGGGCAACAGTGAGCTCTCATCAGGTCGTCTTACTTGCATAAACATATAGGACATTGTTCAATCCAATAAACCAGTGAAGTCATTCTGATTTACACCACCTAAGGATTTGATCCTACATAAATCAGCTAACCCAGTAAGGAACAAAAAAAGTAAACAAAAGCAGGATAAAAAAATTTTTATTGAACATCTTAAGAAATTATGAGAAAACATTTTATCTGACTATTTACTAGAGGCAGAATACATGTAAAGGCATACTAAATGGTACAAGGAACCAGGCTATTAACATGTATTAAAACACTTCTTCATAGACTTTAGGAAGTAAAAGGACTGTGTCTAAAAGTCATAGGCATACAAATTAAGATGGTAGATATAGTCTAAACAAAGAATTTCTGTAGTAATTTCATATAGAATTTCCCTTTAGATATGCAATTATCTGATCACATATTTTATTTGGCAAGAACTACATTTCAACATTTGTATAGTTTAGTATAAATTTGTATAATTTATTCCAAAGATATTAAAGGCTGGAAAGGGCCTTCCTTTGTTCTGCTGGACAAAGCAGGTAGGTGGATATATTGGAAGATCATCTTTTACATCAGTGGCTACACTCTGAAAAGAAGAAGTCACATTTTTCTGGATTATATATTTTATATCAACACAATCTTTTTTGAAGATTTTTCTTTTGTAATCACTTGGGGTCCATTGGAAACATAGTTACACATCCCAGACAATGCCTGAAATTAATTCAAAATTACACTGAAATAGCTGTAAAATGAGGGCAGAAAGGAGCTTGCAAGGACTTTGTAGCTCTTTAGCATGTAGTGTTACGAGATGTTACACTGAACTGCCCAGGGCTGTGTTTCCAGGACACTTACCAGCAAGATGAGTGGTGGGCAGCCTATCAGGGCAATGGCAGTGGAGAGCTTGCGCTTGTTGCCACCGCTGTAGGTCCCTGCCAGCTGGTCTGCGTACATAGGAAGTCCCAGCTTCTGGATGCCCCATTCAGCAACCTGTGAGAAAAACCATCTGTTCCACACAGCAGCTAATGCAGGACAGACAGGATTGCTGATACACCCCTCTTCTGGTAGAAACACGACAGTCCCCTGGGTTTTAACACATTCGTTTTAGAACTGGGCCAGGGAAGTACAAAGTATTTATGATGATGATGAGAGGTGTTCTAACTACATGAGGGAAAGACATAAAGCAGCCTCAGCTGTAGACTTCTATCTGTGCAAGAATTTAAATTATTTTCTTCTGGAATCTCCTTCATGTTTTCTTCCCTGTACATGCACAACCTTAAAGGCAAGAGTGAAACAGCAACCAGTGCCATTCTGAGTCACAGGAATCACATCTTTAGCCTTCCACTGTTGGTGCCACAGATTTGCAAGTACCATTAACGTCTGGGAATCTGCATTTGATAGTGTGGTCTTGTTACTTAACTGTCCAAATGACAGGAACCAGCCCCAGGACTCCAATACACAGAATAACAAGTACACTTTGGAAATTTTGGCCCTTGACATGTTAAGAGTGCCATTAATCATCACAAATATCACTGGAACTATCAAAAGCAAGAGTACTTTACCCTCTTGACTTCTTCTGCTGGAACCCCCCTCAAGCGTGCATATAAATGGAGGTGTTCTCGTCCTGTGAGCAGGTCATCAATGGCATCAAACTGGGGGCAGTATCCCATGTTTTGATGGGCATTAGAAATGTGGGTCAATATACTGGAGAAACAAAGAAAAGAGTTGTAGTTCTGTAAAACTAGCTCTAAGACAGAGAAGAACAGTTTGAATAAAATCCTTTTTTTTCTGGGGCAACAACTCTTATAAGAGGAGAATTAATTCTTCCTTATAAAACATACTATGAAAATATCTGTCTGTACATAAGAGTAAGAAGTATATTGTTGTCTTAAGTCAGCTCAGTCCTGGTTAAGAGTGTAAGCCCATTTTCCCTCACCCATTTTCTTGTTAGACTAACTTCATGAGAAGTTCTTTAAACAGCCACTCAGGTTTATTTTTTGAAAAGGTGTTTATATCTAGAAGAAAAGAAGAAGTTATTTCAGCTCAGAATATGGTCACTAGCAGCAGACAGGCAGGACACAAGCCTAACACTTTAATGGCAGTAGGAAAAGTACAAAATCAGAGAATGGGTGTGTTGGAAGGGAGCTCTGGAGGTTATCTTGTCCACTGACCCTGCTTGGGCAGAGTCACCTAGAACAGGCTGACCAGAACCATGTCCTGGCAACAGAAGAGTTATTGTTCAAATCACATCAATGGACAAGGAATCCAATCCCAACTACACCTAACAAGCCAAGGCACACATCCCGGAAGTAAACCAACATAAGTGCATACCAGATCACACTGTAATGACTTATGACATTATGCCAGCACTGTGTAAACAAAGATGCTAGAAACAGCCAGAGAAAAGTCCCAAAGCTCAGATCAAAGTACCCTGTTGGATGGGTTATTTTATGTTTGGGAGCTCTTGCCACTAGATATGATTGCCTTGACCCACTGTTGGCATTACTGCAACTTACCCACAGATTTTACAAGTGTTAAAGGTATCAAATGCAATTGTGTGTTAGCTGTGATCTCGGTGCCATAGAGCTGCTGGATCATTGAGAGTGTGATGTGGACAGTTCTATGTCGGTAAATGTACTGTCACAGGGTTTTTTTTAAGGTTCTTACCTATTGCCAGCCACTACAGCATCTCCAGATGTCACATCAGTATCTCCAGTCAGCATTTTGAATGTTGTTGTTTTGCCAGCGCCATTCACTCCCAAAAGGCCAAAGCACTAAATTGCAAAATTTATCATATTCTTTAATTTTTCCAACTTGCAAATCAGCAGGGGCATAAAATCTGAATTGATCCTTGGAATGTAATCCAGTGTTATTGAACAACCTACCTCTCCGGGACGGATGCCAACACAGAGTCTGTCCACTGCAGGCTTGCGTCGACCTGCATAAATCTATATTGACGGGGGGAGGGAAAAAAACCAAAAGTTCCTATTTCAAGACTCTACAGAAATGAAAATAATCTGAATTTTTAGTTTAGTTTAATGCTATTGAGATTAGGCAACTTTAGAACTGAGACAGGAATAAATATTGTTTTTTCATTCTTCTCAAAATATTACCTTGGTCAGTTCTTGTAATTGTAAGATATCTGTTTTGTTTCCTCCATTCATAATTCTTTTTCTTTCTTCTGCAACATCCTCATCTTCATTAATAACAGGTGACATGGCAGTCTCAGCAAACCTAGAAAAACCCAAGATACTGGGTTGCCCTGGGTTCAGTTAGAATAACAGTGTGAAACAATGGCTAATCTGATGCCAAAAATGTGACTAGTGGAAGCAGTGGGGTTGAAACTTCACAACTGGCTGGAGTATTCCTGCTGTTGGGAGAAGCCCTGACCTTTAAAGTTAATCTCTAGATACGAAAAAGGGAGGAAATGGCTTGCTCAAGAGAACATGCCTCGTCAGTCACTGATATGAGAATAACCTGCGTCTTAGCCACAGCTTTCACTATTTGGCTACTCTTAGTAGCTGGTGATGGTCCTTAGAAGTTTTGAGTAGATGTCTCTGCAAGACAGTATATTTATAATTGTACCAATTAGTACTCTTGTTGGCAATCTTGAACGGGAGTGAATGACCCACTCACAGCTTGTAGGTAGCTGTTTTCATCAAGGGAGAGGCACATTTGTAAAGCAGAGAGGGGAAGTTCACATAGTGTCCAGGATACAGCTGTCCTGTGCCACAGACTAGAACTGCTGTTTTGGGATGTCAGGCTAGTACCTCATAGTACTAGCTAGTACCTAGCCTGACTGAGGACACTACAAACTTTCTAGGTAATTTTATAATCTCACTATTACAGTGTCTTAAACTAAAAAAAATTACATTAGAATCTTAATTCAAGAAAACTAATTTCTTCAATAAAATATTCTTAAATAATCTTAAGATAATGCAGATTTGTAAATGCTTTCTTGGATCAGGATATCAATAAATTAAGATAAGATCAGGTAAGTAAATAGAAAACAAAAAAAGCCACAAATTTAGAGAAAAATTAAGAACAAAAAGAAGAAAAGAGGGACATAGAGAATAACAAAGATAGCCATCCTTTTAATAAAGGAACATCAATAGAACTTTTAGACATACCATCTTGTGGAGAAAAAACGGTGCTGCATAAAGAGATTCAGAAGGAAGAACACAACTCCTTGAAGAGCCATGGCAACCAGGTTCTTTCCAACAAAGTCCCACTGAAATGGATTAGAAACATGCTCCTCACCTTTGGAGAAAGAGCACCAGAAAGGAAAGTGAAATACTGCTGAAAAACCCCACTACTCCTCAGAACAAATAGCATAATCGTAGTGAATTACTGTGCTTTATTTGCTCATGATCAGGCAATGGTTTTAATTTTCCAGTCTTATAAAAATTCTTAACAAAATGCCTTCCAAGTTCAACTGCTGCATGGGACTAAAAATAATCTCTCTGAATACACAGTGATTTGGATATCATTGCATGAAACTTGCATGGATTATGTGAAAAGACACACGTTTTCTGAATTAAAACGGGTGAGTTCTGTTGTATGACTATTCTTTTAATAAGTTGTCTGATATCAAAGACAACCATATCCCAAGAGAATGCATTTGAAGAACAACAGTCACTTTAAACATTGACTGAGGTATTCAAATGAAATGTAAAAATAAATCATCTTAGTGATTTAAGGTCTTCCAAACAAAGGATAAAAAGACACCAGTCTGACACTGAACAAATGGGTTCATTTCTAATGCAGACTACTGGTTGGGCCGTAGAGTTCTGGCAGCACTATCAGAAGTTGTGATTCCTTCAGAGAGGCTGAACTTTCACAATTCTCATTCATCTGATGATGGAAAAGGTGAAAAATCTACTACTTTTCTGAGTTAATCCTTCCAAACATCTCATCCAAGGTCAGGACAAATGACACTGCCATAACTTGTTTCTTATTGGCTTTACTTACCAAACCTTGCAAATACTTCAGTCACAGCTTGGTTCATGGCCAAGTCGATGAGTCCACGGCCCAAACAAAAATGTGGGAGGACAAGCAGTACGTTTTTCAATGTTTTATTAAACTTCAGCAAAGACTGTAAGAAACAGAAACAACATAAGCTGTTTAAACCAGACCTGTTTAAGAAAACATAGCAACATAAGTGAAAAGTTCTTTGTCATGTCAGAGAAACCGGATGTTCTGTTTTCTTCAAACAGAGAAAACAGAGTATTTATCAAGTTACACTCAAAGCAACATAAAACACAAACAGCAGAATCCTGGCAAACACTGCAGCAGACAAGGTGCTCGTGATAAACTGGCAATGGGGGAAAAAAACCCGTTTTTGTAATAAAGTATTTCCCTATGTAGTAGAGGTAATGTAATTCTGGTGGTAACATGTAAAGCTGCTATGGGGCTGTTTTGGATTTGCACTGAAAACAGGGTTGATAACACAACAGGGATGTTTTGGCTATTTCTGAGCAGTACTTGTAGAGACAAGGCCTTTTCTGTGCCTTACCCTACCCCTCTAGCAAGGAGTTGGGGGTACACAAGGAGTTGGGAGGGAACACAGCTGGGACAGCTGGCCCCAACTGACCCAAGGGATATCCCAGACCACATGCAGTCATGCTCAGCACATAAAGCTGGGAGAAGAAGAAGCAAGAGGGGAATGTTCAGAGTTACAGCATTTGCCTTCCCAAGTCGCCATTATGTGTGACGGAGCCCTGCTTCCCTGGAGATGGCTGAACACCTGCCTGCTGATGGGAAGTGGTAAATGAATTCCTTGTGTTGCTTTGCTTGTGCGTGCAGCTTTTGCTTTACCTATTAAAATGTCTTTATCTCAACCTATGAGTTTTCTCACTTTTAGTCTTCTGATTCTCTACCCCATTCCCTGAGGTGGCAGAGTGGGGGGCAGAGGGAGTGAGTGGCTGTGTGGTGCTTGCTTGACACAGGATTAAGCCATGACAATAGTCAGGGCTGCCACAATACTGAAAAGTACTGGTGTTTGGGCATAATTACACAGTGGATGTTGGTGCCATGTGGAGATGCCCGAAACAGTGCAAGTGCCAGCAGCAGTTGAGCTGCACCAGCACCAAATCCACAGAAGGGCCATCTTCCCTCTGGAGATAGCGTCTGCAACAGAGACATGTTTTCAAAGGTAACCATGCTGCCCTGATGTCCCATAGACTGAATGGCACTAGACTGAAATCTGTGCTATCAAGAACCATTGCTGTGAATGCAGGAACAGTAGGGACAGAAAATATTGTCAAGTTAGCCCTTGAAAACATGAATTTAACCAAGATCTGTTTCTCCTTTGCAGCAAGTAACAATGCTTGATCAGCACAGAGTGTTGGAAAATGCACCATCAGTAATGATAGCTAATTGGACTGCTGTGAGATGGGGTGTCAAATATAGTGGCCAGAGCTTCAACAACTGTGGAGGTGATAGCAGTACTGCATACAAACCAACAGCACTTCATAAACTGACCTCTTAGCCTTCCTAAGAACTAATTTTGGCACTTGCTGTATTCTGTCATCTTTCTGATGGTGTTAAATAATTTTCAGTCAATTCTCAAAATGCTACTATAAGCAGAACACCTCCTCTAACACAATACCTGCCAGGAGTAAGTGCCTACCATCTACATCTTCCCATATAACACAAGCTGCAGAAGCAAGCACAAAGTGCCACGTCTAGACCTCTCCAACTGTGAAAGTATGTGAAGTTTGCTCATAGGTCAGTGGAGAAGAAGGGGCAGGAGGTACTCCAGGCACTGGAGCTGAGATTCCTCTGCAGTCCCTGGTGCAGACCATGGTGAAGCAGTTGTGGCTCTGCAGCCCTTGGAGGTCCACAGGGATGCAGAGATCTACCTGCAGCCCATGGAAGAGACCCATGCCAGAGCAAGTGGATGCCTGGAGGAGGAGGCTGTGACCCTGTGGGAGGTCCATGGAGAAAGAAGTCCATGCTGGAGCAGCCTGTCCTTGAGGGATTGTACCCTGTGGAAGAGTGACCTGTTCTACAGCAGTCTGGGAAGGACTGTTGCCTGTGGGATAGACTCATACTGCAGCAGTTTGCAGAGAACTGTGGCTCGTGAGATGGACTCATGTTGGAGAAGCTCATGGAGAGCTGTCTCCTGTTGAAGGGACCCCACAGTGGAGGAGCAGAACAACTCCTCTCCCTAAGCAGCGGGAGGAACAATGGGTGATGACCTGACCATAACCCCCTTCCCTGTCTCCCTGCACCACTAGGAGAGGAGATAGAGTTGGGAAGGAGGCAAGGCTGGGGAGAAGGTGTTTTTTCAGATCCTATTTTATTTCTAATTACCCTGCTCTGATTTTTAAAAAAAAATCAACTAATATCTCTCATGATGGTATTTGGTGACTGATCTCTCCCACTTCTTAACTCATGAAGCCTTCATTATATTTCTCTCACCTGTCCAGCTGTGGAGAGGAGTGAGAGAGAGGCTTTGGAGGTGCTGGCATCCAGCAAAATCACAAAACATTACTTACCGGATTATTTTCAAATAATTCCAGGATGAATGTAATGGCACTGCTGTTGATTCCCACGAAGAGATTAATACAAGACAATGCAACATAAGCAGTGCTGGGGATACTGAAGAAAGAAGAAGCAGGGTACATCATGGGAATTACTGCCCATCTGCATACAAGAAAGAGAAAAAACAATGATAAATTCTCAGTATTCTCATGTCAGCTGGCCTAAAGAAAACACAAAGTTAAGCTTTCTTCCCATCCCAAGTATAACAAAATGGTGTAACCAACCAGTAACCCACCACAGGATTTTCTCCCTGGTTACTACATAAAATTTTTTTCTGCTTAGTCTTTTTTTTCTTTTTTTGCTATTAAAATGCAGGGCATAAGACACTGCTAAAATTGAGAAAACTTAATGCTAGCAAGGTTTCTATCACCCCAGATATCTTTGCACATTTCAGTGAATTGTACACCAAGAAGAAGAAACAAAGAAATGTTGAATGCTGAAAGATACTATTAGTATTGACTGTGAATGTGGCACATCAAAAACCACTAAATTCCTACACAATGCACAAGGAAGAAATCAGTAAGCTGAACAAATATATTTTCCTGTACGGGTCACATTTAATGCTTAAAAATGCAAAGCAGGCAGTGACAATCTCTTTTGTAGCATGTAGCCAGACAGGGTATGTAAATATCCCACGGAAGAATCTAGTTTTAACCTCTTTTGGATGCACCCAGTTCTATTATTCAAAGCTGGGTTCCACTAAGTACCGAGCTCAGCAACATGAAATCATTTCCATGTGAAATACAGGGCCCACGTGCAGCAATAGCCCTGAACACTCACCCATACAGGAGCAGCAAGGCAATGAGCACAGGGAGATTGGTCGGGGAGGCGTATGCTTTCTTGTTGAATGCAGCGAATATAGCCACAACCATCCCAGCACTCAGTGCATAATTCACCTGCCACAGCACAGGGGGGAAGATCAATGTGTAAGCCCTGAGAAGGGCTGCAAACATATCCAGATTCTACACGTCATTCCAAAAGGGATTTATATTGAGGAACATCAGAATTTGAGTTAGACTAGTCCCACTGAAATTCTTGGATTAACAGGTCCCTGGCAATGCTCAACGTTTTTCTAAGACATCTTTTATCAGACTGTTCATCAAAAATACAACATATATTGTTGTTTCTTAGATTATGATTTGTGAATTCATTATTTCATAGTCTGGCTGTCAGGATTCCCAAAAAAGTGGCCATGGGTCTGTAAGAGAAGTGCAGTTTCTGGTGATGCAAACAAAGGCTGTGTAGGATGGAAGAGCTAGTCACCCACATTCCTGGGAAGAGGCTAAAGTGAGTATGCTTGGCCACTGCTCGCTTTCTCTGATCAGTATTGGTAGCACTACTCTACTGCAATGCATGGAATTCCCCATGCAGAATGGAAGGCAGCATTTCATGGAACTGTTAACACCACTTCATGCTTTTGCATCATGCTGTCAAGGGCAACGGCCAAGCAGAATTCCTGTCAAGGAATGCTGTGAACAACAGGGAACAAGAACTCTGGGACCAGCTTCTTTCCCCTCATTTACTGAAATAATGCTTTGCTTTATCTTCTCCTGAGAGAACACCTTCCAAATCCTGAAGAGTTTTGGGCTTTTCAAATATTGATTTTCTTTTCTTTTTAATTTTTTCAATTCCATGTTCATGCCTTTCTTATTGCATAATTCCTTGGCCACTTTCTTGGTTGTGAAGGCATGGCCAGAGAACCAGCCCTTGTTGTGCCTCAGCCAGCCAAAGAATTTTCTCTTTTATGACAAAGTGGCTGGAGAGAACCTGAGCCCTGTCTAAGCAAGTTTGCACCTGTGGTATAAATCTTTTTGGAATAACACCATGATACAATGACCCAAATGAATATGTCATTTTAGACACCCTAGAGTATTTGTCAGGCCTATATATACTGTTCCAGCAGGTTGTGAATCTTCCTCACTTAGGTTTCTTGAATATCTTGAAACATATTTTGGGTCTTCTAGGAGGGCAGGAGTGACTAGCACCAGGCAATGAGGCTTTTCCCTTCTGTAGTAAGTTGTACTTCATTATATGTTCAATTGTAAGGGCTAGAAATCCTAAGACTATAAAAAATACAGCTTCATTAGTTGACTGAGTTGTGCACCTGAATTAATTTCTACATCTGTAATTAGTTCAGAGGCCAGATCCTTAGCATGGTCTCGGAGAAACACTTAAGAGAAATAAATGCTTTGCAATGCTTAGAATCACCTTTACTTGATTCACTGTTTTGCCCTCAGTTCATGCACACTCAGGATAATCAGAGGCTGTCAATCAGACCAGCAGCTACTTACTATGTCCCACATGAAGTTAGTTAGCCAATAGGTGACAGGGCTCACGCCACTGACAAACTGGAGGTGTTTGGCTTTTGTTACACGTTCTTGGATCAGGTATAAAACAAAACTGGCTGGTATAAAGGACATGGCAAAAATCACACAGATGGCAACAACAGCATCCACTGAAGTGGTCAGTCTACAACAGAGCACAAGAAGGGACTGTGAGCAAGGGAATGGATGCAATGCAACACTATATTAGCATTTTGGGACTTTGGAGGGTGCTTTAAGATCTAGAAGTAGCAAGGCTGTTTTTTAAGTAGAAGACTTCTCCAGTTTCAAAACATGCTAGTGTATTTTTCCAAATTGTTTTGAGGACAGTAGCTAACAAATATGGCACCATTCCCTAATCTTTTACTTGCTTTATATATCTCAGTTTGACAGCCTTTCCTAGGTGGGACATCTCAAACTAGACAGTTAGGCACAATAGCCAAAGTGCTCTGGAAGCAGGGAAAAGAGAAACTTAAAAAGGCAAGTTGGAGACAGTGAGACGAAGTGCAGATTTTGCCACTGTGCTATGGATGCAAACTTTTCAGTTTCATTGAATTATGAACTTAATAGGAGAGTGGAAAATCTTGTCTTTTTAGGGATATCTTTTTCAAGAAATTATGACTTTCAGATTCGGGAATACACCAACCCTACTACATTGAAACATCTACCTGCATGCTGTCCTTGGCACCAAGAGAGCGCGTTGTCAACTACGTGTCCTGTAGTCAACTACGGACAAGTTCTCGTTCCATTTTTTATCACATGTTTTATTTCAGAAATAAATGTATTGGATTTGGAGCATGAACAAAAATTCCAGAATCTTTGTGCTTGGGACACAAGCATGTTTCAACAGAAACATGCAATAATGTCTATCCAATGGTCATAGCTCCTATGTGGGATGGGAATGAAATCTCATGTGAATGTAACAAGACATGATTAGAATAAAACTTCAGGGAAGGGCCTCCACATTCTGTCAATTGAACCCTTTCTCCTCACAGTGTGAGCATGCTGGAAGCTGCAAGTTGCCAGGAGAGGGAGGGGTAAAAGCCAGAAGCAGAGCACAAGCAGACTTACACAGTGACTTCAGAGAGTTGCTCCTTGGTGAGGTTCAGAGGATGGTTTATAGCAGTGATCCCATGTTCCTCAGGGTCTTGGCCAGTCCTGAGATTAGCTCTGAGGATTGCATTATTGGCTACATTGAGGAAACTAACCATAGCATGCCAGCCTTTATTGTTAAACCACACCTAAAAGAGTCAGAAACCACAGATTAACTTGTCAGTTACTGTCTTCACTGAGCTACAGGAGAAAATTTGGCTGCCTTTTATCTGCTTTGGTGGGCATTGCCAGCAGGGGTGAATCCAGCACCAGGAATACATAGTTCCTAGGCACAGTCCTGCAGGAGGAGCTCACATACTATGCTTTTAAAAGCATTGGACAACTACTGTCAGGGGATTTTATAGAAGCACATTTTAAGATTTAGTCTACTACTCAAAGTATTTAGGACAGCAAGCAGTACTAAGAACATGATTTAAAAACATCTCACATTTGAAATATTATGAATAAGAGTTACCTACAGTATGGGATATAGCGTCAATACCAAGTTATTTCTAAAGTACAGCATTTCAACTCTTCTTGCATCTGGGAATGCCACCAGCAATATTCTCATAATTTGAAGGCTATGTCAAGAAAGACTGCGAGTTAGCAGACTAATTCCAGCAAGTACCTTAATATTATCTTCAGTTTCCATGTATTTAAGGAAATTAGTGATTTCTTTAGCCGCAGCCAGTGAAGTTTGTCCCTAAAACAAAATGAAAAAGCTAAATGCTGCAGTAACTGTGCTTTAATAAGGGGACAAAACCCAAACAAACAAAATTTAAAATCTTGCTTACTCCTGTCACATTTATCATTCGGCCAAGATCATTTAAAAAATTGACAATTTGATCTCCAGAAACATGAAGGACTGGAAGCCTTCCTCCTATAGAGATTCCTCCATATCTAGTAAAGAGAAAAATATCATAAATAACTCACACCACACACCCATAACTGTACATTAATGAAAATACTAAAAACCCACTTAATGCAAGTTTAATTTCTATACATCAAGTATTTAATATATAACAATTTATACTCCTTTTCTAACAACTTGTATTAGGTATTTTTAGGGATTACACATAATAGAAACTCTATCAGTTTCTGAGAGGTTTATGCCAGGATCCTGAGAAAATTATTTAGAGAGAAGATTTGGAGAAAACAGTGATTTTTACAGAACAAAATCTTTAAATCAAGGTAATTGCCATATAATTGTTTAGACAGCAAGGAGGACGAAGGACATCATAGACCTCAGTTAAAATCAGATGCTCTGAGAGGAGCAGGTATTCACCAATGCCAGTACCAGCTAGTGCATAATGATAAATACTACTGCACAAGATGAACTGAAGCCTAATCCCATAGAAAGCAATGCTTGCACATGAAGCAAATATTCTGTGAAGCAAGGCAATGATCCAGCTGCTATCTTTGAAGTGAAATCCTACCACTGGTGACAAATGAAATATGTATGTGCTTCAGGCTAACCAGTTTCTTTCAAAGCTTAGTAACTGCAGAGTAGACATCACACACTGGGGTTAGCTGTTGTCTCTACCTAAACAAGAGAACTAGTGGAACCTGGTTTATAACTTCTGCTCATGTACAGAGAAGGCATGAGGGATTGTGGTTGTTACTTCTGTATTGGATAGGCTGGTGTCTAGGTTTCATCCTACTCCTTTTTTTGGAGGGTTTATATTTTTTCTGTGGCACTGAATGAGCTGTGTCACAGCAGTATTACAATACACTGTACTATTGTGTCCAACTTTTTTACCACACAGACCCCATGGGTTTGACTCCTGTAGGTAATAAAGCTCTGATAGTTCCATTGTGAGCCTCTTGCCTTCATCTCCTGCAGGGAGTTCAAATGAATATAACCCCTTGTTTTTATAAGACCCTTCCTGATCCCCAGCCTATTTCCCACTGAAGCCATCTCTTTGTTCTACACTGTCTGCCACAATTCCCCTCGTCCACTTGCAGAAACATTGTGAGGATCTCTGGTTAAACAGAAATACATTGTTCCTTTATTTACTACCTTAATGTGTGAATTGGTTTCTTACCTCTGCTCATTGACCCAATATTTACTCTTCAAGCTGAAACAGACAAACAGAATCCCCTCTCAGTGCACAGAACCAAAGTCAACGATATGTCAGGCTTAAATAAAAATTAAAGTTTAATTCCTATACTTTGAAGACCTCCAGTCTGCTGGTTATTACATTGAGTTGTGGGGTTGGCAGGACTTTTGGCATTCCTTGCAGTGTGTTTTTGGCTTTTTGTTTTCTGACATAATTCATCTTCAATTCATACAGAGATAAGCAAGATCCCTAAAGTGACACATACTGGGCTATTCTAATCCATAATGAATTGATTTTAAAAGACGTATCTAAAGCAATTATGACACATGCGAAGGGCAATCAGTCAAAGGCAGTCAGCCTTATACCTAATATAAAGGGAATTTCAAGAACTCTGCTGGGAACTGAAAAAGCAGCAAGGCCTGAATCAGAGATAATAGGCCGTGGACACTGCACAGCTAATTACCACACTCAACACACAGGCCAGCTGAGTAGCTATCAGTAGGATGGATGTATCCATGTAGCATTGTCCTTTGGCTGCTCTTTAGCACTTCTGGGAAGCAAGTGATAATTAACTCAGACAGATAGTCACGTTAGTGTGGCTACAGCTCTTCAGGGAGACAAAGAAATATCTCTGCAAGGCAGTTCACCAACAGTGTGCAGAGGCACCATTTTTGTCACCATTAACACGGCATTCCATCAGCACTGATACTTAGCTCTGCCTATAAAGGAGTACCTGATCATACAGATAGTTGTAATTGAAAATATTTAACTCCCTAAAATCAGCCTCTTCTAGTCTTCTATCAGAAATATGGAGATGGTGCTCAGATCTACAGAATACTGTGGCAAATCAGGTATTAATATCATGTCATTATTAAATAAGAATTTCATCACCAGGTACAAAATATCACATGTGAAAGAGAAATAGAGATTCATCCCTACCTTCCTTTTATCAAAGTGGGATATGTTTTCACCAGAAAATCTGAAATATTTCTATGGGTCATATCTTGAAGAATTTCTGTGCTGCGCTGCACTCTCTGGTAAGAAACAAAAACTTAATCAACCACAATAATGTTCAGAGTGTCTTAAGCTAGTAAGTGTTTATCAGAAAAAGAGAAAAAGTAGTTTTGGTTCAGACAAAATGCTCAGGTTCATAGTATCACTGAAAGAGAGTGGGTCAATCACTTGAGGATCATTTCTAGCCTAAACATCTTTACTTTACTAAGACTTTAGAAGAAATCAGTAAGTTTGTGATGCATGACACAAAACAGTTGCATGTCCCTCTGAAACAGGCCTTTGCAACAAAGGTCAGGGTTGCTCAAGGCTTTATAAACCAAACAAAAAAAAAGGTTGTTTCCCATGATTCAGCAACTTTAGGTAAAAATTAATAAAAAAAATTCACCTTCATTAGCACATTAGATAGTTCGAAGGAAATTTTTTTTTTTTAAGTATGAAAATTATGCCACTTTTGTTGAGTCTTTTACAAATACAGGATTGCTGTGAAATGCAAGACCTCACATTCCTGAGTTCATCCCAAGGTAGAATATATTTTAAGAGGTTCCTGGGCAGCTTCAGATGGCAAAGCCTGCAACCTGAAATCATCCGATAATGACCTAGAAAGTAAGTCTAATGAACTGTATAGAAGTTCCTGCATTTGTCCAGAGGGAGTGTGACACAGACGACACATTAGAGATATCCAGCTGATTCTATACAGGAAGACTGGTAACATCCCCATAGTGCCTTCATTAATTGAGTTATCTATGCTTAAGCATAACTCTATTGACAATTATTTACACACCGTGGCTTTCCTGGAGACTCAAGTGAACTGTTTCTTTCTGAAAAGTTATACAAAACTATCATATCCTGCAAAATTATAAGGATAATATTATAATAAACACATTTTGTTTAGAGGACTAGAATCCCCACAAACAAATAAAAAAAATTTGTATCTTGGAACTGACGTTTTAGATTAAAGGTCTCTGAAATACATTAGCATGCAATCAGCAAAATTCAACTTTGTCTGTTGGACAAGGATTACTAAGAAATCAGAAATAAACTGGGATGCTGTAAGGTATATAACCTCTATCAATTTTTTTTTCTTCATAAACGGGAATTCTATAGATATTTAAAACAACTTTGTTTTGTGAACAGTGATAGAGAAATCAAAGCAAGCCGAATCAGTGTTTTCAAGAGATTGTGTCACGGAAAGTTGTATAGTCACCACCCCTTGAGTGTTCAAAAATGTTGACGTGTCACATGGCGATGGAGTTCAGTGCTGAAGATGGCAGTGCTGGGTTAACAGCTGAACTCGATCTTAGAGGTGTTTTTTAACATAACGATTCTATGAAAATTAGAAATATTTTAGTCATTTTACTAGTGTGTTCAGCCTGGCAAACAGGAATATTAAAGATGAACAGTGTGCAAGGTGAGACATTAAATTAGTGAGCTACTACCCTGAGAGTGGCTGCAATTCTGTTTAACTTCTTAGAAAAACATTTATTAAATGCAAACACTGACAGGCTGTAATTTTACTTTGCTCTTCAAAAGAGCAAGCACATTTTATAAAGGGCACTACTAAGATCATTCATTGATAGGAGAGGAGGGAATGCAGCTCTGTTTTCCTCCATAGAGCATCAGTGGTTATTAAATTACTCATATTCATGCACATGGATACAAATATTCATTTTGCTAGCTTAAAACATTTCTGATAGAAATGGAACTGAAAGACATGTAAAAATAATAATTTGAGGTTCACTGAATATTAATTTCCCCGTTTTAATGAGAGGACGGCACTCCACTTTTTTAAAATAGTGAAATTTTTTATTTCTTTTCTTTCCCCTTTCTCCCTCCTGCTCCTCCTTCCTTTAAAGAAAGGCAGCCTTTAAATACGATTGTTCTTTGGGGCAAAAGAAAAACTTTTTTTTCAATTATGGGACAAATCCTTCAAAGTTTTATGATTTTCTTCTACATGAAAAGTTTGCAATTTGGCTGAAAATAGTAATCAACATTAATTTAAATGTGCAAGCTTTTCCAATACCTCTGAAACTGAATTCTGAATTCCAGAAAGTCCTGCTCCCTTGAAAAAGAAAGTACTCAGCTCCTTCCATGTATATTAGCATGGCATGGTACTTAGACACTGATCCCTTTTCCCGCACTTGCCATGCAACTTTTCTACAAAGATTTATGGCACAAGGACACAACCTGTGGTGGTGGGAGGCCTCCTGCACCTGCAGGGCATTCTGGCAGCATAGTGAGTTTCTTGTGAGTGCTGCACTTGCAGGAAGGTGATGGGTTCTCAGGGCTCCACTGTTGGCTCAGCAGGAGGCTGCTTAGGTTAGGATGAACAGCAGGTGTGCTCCAGGCAGTTGGCATATTGTTGCATGGGTAGTTCCTGTGAAGAGGAACAGAGCTTTGAGCTGTGCAGAGATAACAGTCCACAAGAACTCACAAATCCACAAAATCACAATGGTCTAAGCAGATATTCCGTCCTCAGCCCTCATCCTGCGAGTTTTGAATAGGAACGACATTTTAGAGTATTTGGTACACATGAATAAATATAATCTCCCCCCATATCTCTGGCAACTTTACTGCCTGCAGCTTGCAGAGAGGACACTGAAGGAACAAGGGGATTGTGTTTGATCCCTTAGTACTGGAAATCTGCAGTGGACATATCTTTGTGAAGAAACTATCATTTTCCTTTCCAGGCAGCATCTTTTCTTTTTTTAAAGTTTCCTCTTTGTTTCTGCAATACCAGGTAGAGGAGAGGAATGGCAGAAGAGAGGACAACCAGGAGGATCAAATTGCTGGATATCATGGCTCGGAAAGAGTCAGGAGAAAGAGAACAAACGTCAAAGCATAGCAAGCCAGTGGCAAATGGCTCCAAAGCAGGACTCACAGGCAGAGTATGCAGGTAGGTCAACAAAAGCTGGAGCTCTACCCTTGCCCTCACTTCAGAATGAGAACAGTTTCCAATTATAGACACTGTCCTATTGCTACTTCAGAATCTGAGTGATTGCTGAAGTTATTGCTTCCAAACACACCAATGGGAACTGGAGGAACCTCAAGGGACTCAGATATGCAAAGTGCCAGGGAAACTGAGATCTGGGCCTGAGGTCACTGACGTACTGAAAAAAATATCAAGGTTGTTTAACTCTGAATTCCAAGCTACATGAGCTGGTTTCCAGTCAGTCAAATCAAGCACTGTGAATCATTCCTAACCCAGTGGCAGTGTTATCTTGCTGTTTGTTTGTTACTTTTGACCCAATATTAGATATAGCCAACAACACATCTGAAGTATTGGCTCTTGTGAAGAGTCAAGCCAATTCATTCTTGTTTCACTACTCAAGTTCCACTAGAAGTATCCTGCTAGGATGTCATTCACGAGAAATTAGCAACTTACAAAAGAGGTTGATTCTTCATACAGCGAATTCCAAATCCTGGTTTATTCAAGAAAGCATGAGTAAGGGAGACCATCTGCTCATTGCCAGGACGTTCATTGCTAAGGGAATAAGATAGGACTTTCTTTATAAAATATTTTTTTCAAACTATTGTACTGTAATACACATAGCAACTAGAGAAGGACAACCATATGGCAGTACCAACCGCCCCCCTTCAAATGCTGATAATTCAATTGTTTTATTTATTTATGTAAAAACCCAGAATGTTCTGAGATGGTTGACAGGCTATGGCTCTTTTCTCTTAATACCATAGCTGACTTCTGACAAAGTCCAATAGCAGCATTCTTCAAAAAAAGGCTTGAATCTTATTGCTATTCTCTCAGTGCTGTCACAGTCAGTAATCAGAAGATGAAAAACATATTCTGCGTTTTCATTTGCGGAGGCCTGGGTCTCCTGTTAGATGGGATATGTAATTTAATAAGTGTTGAGGTCCTGAAATCAGTTAGGAAGAGGAGAATATTGAAGTAAGAAAGATATTTGTAAGACTATTTGTTACATGTACTAGCAGTTGTATTCTCCAAGTGCACCAATTTCAAGCTATTTTAAATCTGTTGATTCCAGTGAAGTGAATCTTTTCTTACATCACACAGAGTGAGAAAAAATCAGTGAGATAGGGCCCCATGATGTTAAACTCTAGGGAGAAAAAGGTGTGACAAATGTACTTTAAGTGATTCCTCTCACCTGAAGAAAGTAAACTGTTGTCCATAGATCCAAGGGTGTAATGTTAAGGCAGGATATTCTCCAAATGGAGGAATAATGACTGTAAGTACTAGAGATAGCAACACAAAACTAGCAGGGAGTACAACCTGCAGGGAACACGAAAACTTCACATTAGGTTATTACATAAACATTACAGAGTGACACTGTACACACCCCATAATATATGTAAACAAAGGAAGGACAGCAGGAGCACTCAGATCCAATCTGGTTTAACTCCTGAACATCAACAATTTGATTTCCAGCGCTTTTGCTTAAAATTCTGGTTGTCATAGAACTGCATTACGTTAAAAATAAAACACCAGGCTAGCAGTCATAGAATCACGAACTTGGTGCAGTTGGTAGACTCCAGGCAGAAAGAAATAAAAGTGCCAAAAGAGTTGGAATTATAATTGCACCTTTACCCGTTTGCAGCACCTCTACTGCTTTCCATAGGGCCATTATTGCTGGAAAGACAGTGTTGAGAATGCTGTGGGAAAGAATCTAGAGCAGCACAAGTCAGTCAATACCTGTGCTAGGAAATCCTTGTGGCTGCGGGAGGCGTGGTAGAAGCGTTTGATGAGCAGTGCTTTGATCTGCTGATGTACAAGCTGAAAGCCTTTATACTGTCGGGACCCTTTGCCTTCATTTTGATCTCCTGCTTGGCCTACTGGCATTTGAGAAGTGTCATTAGTTTTCAGGGTGGTTTGTTCAGCTGGTTTGTTCTCAGTAGGAGTTTTGCCAAGAGCAGAACCATTTTCTTGAGTATCTCCTAGGTTAAGATGAGAAGCATCAGAGAAGACACTTTATCTTCCATACATGAAATAGCACAGACTAATGAGGTCCAGATTTTATGAACCATATATATCATATCTCCAGATTGCTTTAATTACAACTGTTGCACTGTAGTTGTATTTAGTGCCATCATATAGGTTAACTCTCCTCTTACTCAGCAGGATGAACAGTTTAATAATCTATGTAGTTTATGGACTAATAGTCAGCAAAGTACTTTTTCTACAACTACTAAAACCATTGACATCTGGGTGCTTGACACGCCACTTTTATTGCATAGTTAAGAACCTCATCTCATCTAAATACAAGTCTTTCTGCTGACTTAATCTTTATTTTTCAGGTATCAGGCCCTAAAACCAGATATTTGCTGACCAAATTTATTTTGTCAAGAACACATAAAAGACTGACAGTTCTGAAGCTCCTCTTTACAGAGCAGAATAAAAAGCAGTCCCAAGAACAGTTAATCAAATATGGATTTGTGGATCTATACCTGTTTTTTGCATTTCAGGGTCAGCTTCTGCTGTGACCTTTAGGAAAACCTGCCATAGAGAAATACATTTTCTGGTTAGGAAAAGAATAGCTACAATAACCTGACCTTTAGAACACAATACATCGTCCTTCAATATAAAAGAAGAAAACTTGGATACCTTTTCAGTACTATCAATAATCAGAAGTCTCTTATGAAATACCTCAGAAAATAAATGATTGAACAAAGATACCAGAAAAAAGGAAGCATTTCAGGCTAATGGGTCAGGCTCCACAAGGCTACAATGAATTAAGGGTTGGATCCTTTCTCTAGGCCCCTCTCAAAGATTTTCTGAGTGTACCACAGCTTACGGGACTAGATTTTGAAGGACATTTTAGGAATTAGGAATTAAATGTTTAAGAACAGGAATAGTCTCAGTAAACCATTTGGGTGCTTATGGTGAGGTCGGCAGGTATTTTAATCTGTCTGTTACCTCTTCAAGTGGTGTGTCTGAAACTCCAAAACTGCTGAGACCCAGGTCATCCAATGTTTCTTCCAGTTCTCTGAAGAGACTGGCATAAGATCGTTGTTTAAAGTTTTTATTGGGCAAAAGATAAATGAGTTCTTGACCAATGCTTTCAATTAATTTTGCTTCTGGGATATGATGGTGGATTACTTCGGCTAGCTCATTTAGATCTCCTGTGAAAAGTCAAAACAGTGTTCATAGAATGAATATTTAACCATATTAAGCATTATTTCAAAAGCTGTTGTTTGCACTAAAAGGGTACTGCTCTATTACATAACTCACAGATATCTCAGTTAATTCTGCACTAGACTGGGCTATGTTGCTAATTATGCTTTGGAACTATGTAGCAGGAAACTATTTCAGGTTTGTTAATAAAGCACAACAAAATCTTCAGGAATATCTATTTAAATTCTTATACAGAAAAGCCAAAATTACTTTTTTTTCCCAAGAAAGTCTATTTCCTTGCTGTAGATATGCTTCAGTTTTCATTAAAAAATTACACAAAACTCAATACCATACTTGTAAAGCACACAAACTTCAGCATCTGTACCTGAGACCACATATACACAAAAAAGGGTCAATGGTAAGCAAAACCACAAAGAACCCTTACTAAATTTATGTTACAATAGAATACAAATGTTAGACACAAGGACCAAAGAAGTGGGCCTCGGCAGCATTGATCTGTAAGACCAGATTGCAGCACAACAGGAGACATAGCTATGTGCTGGAATGCTGAACCATCCTGCTTCTTACCATCCAGTTCTAGCTCTGGAGCTCCTTCTTCACTCCTGTGCACACAGCTGGAGCAGGAGCAGGAGCACTGAGATCCACAGCTACAAAATGACTAGCATGGACAAACAAGAGATAAAATGATTAAAGTGCTTCAGACACACTCAAAACAGGATGTAAAAAAGCTGTCAATATTTGAACAGCTTGAGTCAATGAAAAATATGTCATATCCAGAGCATCTTGAACAAGCTATACTGAAAATTATCTGAAGATGGATTAAGCAATGCAGAAAACATAAATCCATCTACACAAATCAATTCTAGACTGCATACAAAATACCTGTGGGAATGCAATCAGCAGGGGCCATGAGTGTTCAGATTGTGCTGCTACTAGGACTGGAAGCACTATGTTAACAGAAAGAACCCAGAACCCTATTTTTCAAGCTGTGAGAGGCTGGTTTAGCTATGGATAAATGTGGACTTTTCTGGTGTCTGAGCTACTTATTAGACTACCTAATGTTTAAAATCAGTGTACTGCAAAAGGAAGAATCAGAAAGACCTGTATATGGACAAAGGCAACTCGAGAGCTGGGGTTGTTCAGCCCGGAGAAGACCCTCCAGTGAGACCCTCCAGCACCTAAAGAGGGCTACAAATGAACTGGGTAGGGACTTCCTACAAGCATGTAGCAATAGGACAAGGGGGAATGGCTTTAAACTGAAAAGGGGTAGATTTAGATTAGATATTAGGAAGAAATTCTATACTGTGAGGGTGGTGAGGCATCAGAACAGGTCGCCAGAGATGCTGTGGATGCCCCACCCTGGAAGTGTTGAAGGCCAGGCTGGATGGGGTTTGAGCAACCTGGTCTAGTGGGAAGTGCCCCTGCCCACAGCATGGGGGTTGGAACTAGATGATCCTTAAGGTCCCTTCCAACCCAAACCATGCTAATACGATATTCATAATCATACATAATCATATATATTAACTGCAGTTTTGTACATAGTGTCAAGCAGCACTTAAGTGTCTTTTACCTTGGTGCAGTGCAAGTATTACCCAGATTACACGTGCAGGGGGGAGATTTATACTTACTGTAGCCCTTCCCATTTTTGTGGCTCTCATTTTGCGAACAAGGGTGAGATAAAAGCCAGAGCCAAAACAGTTCTTTAGGAATACAGGAGAGCCTGAGCAGAAGAGTTTCCCTTGGGATATGATGGCTACTCTGTCTCCAAGGATGTCTGCCTCATCCATATGATGGGTTGACAGGATAATAGTTCTGCCTAGAAGGAACAAGGAAGAATGTTCAAGGCATGGACTCTCTCTGGAACTCAGAACTGTTTAGAAATTTAGCTTTTTGGCAATTATTTCTCTGCACCAAAGCCAGTCCCAGGTTTGCTACAACCATAGGTATCTGTTCAAAGAATCTTGTTTGCTTGTATTCATATGCCAGTACTCATGACAGTTTACACAGCAGACACATACTTCATCTATGACAAGTTTAGGAAATCCAACCAAAAAAATCAAACAGTTTCTACTCTCAAATCTCTTACCTGGGCGATATTTCAGCAGAAGATCCCAGATAGATCGCCTGGAATATGGATCAACTCCAGAAGTGGGCTCATCCAAGACTACCACTTTTGCTTCACCCACAAAAGCAATGGCAACAGACAGTTTCCTTTGCATTCCACCTACCAGAGGACAAACACAGCCAGGAGTGTAAGATGAGTTATGTAAGTCACAAGGATGTAATTAACATTGCTTTTTGGTGTGGGGACAAACTGCTACAAATAAAATGAAACCTGTCCTAAGACACATATCTGCAAAGATAAATTAATAATAATAATTTTTCTTCTGAAATTCAAAACAGGTTGTTCAAACTTTTTTTTTAATAGGTATTTTCCATCTACACATTGCATTTTCTGCTTCTTGCCAGAAGCAAATGCAGGAAGATATGAGGTTTGCATGTTCTTTCATGAAACTAACCAACTTTTTTTTTTATAGTTGAAATCAGGACAAAGTAGTATAAGAACAGATGGCTGTTTATTCAAATCAGCCTTTGAATCTGATAGTGAGAGTTATTCAAATACACTATGTGCATTTGTACCTTTAGAATGGAAGAAATTACTCCTACCAAATAATACAGTAGTATGGAGCACTGATCCATGCAGTGGGGCAGAATGATAGTATAATATTTCATCTGCCTTAAATAAGAGAAGGTTTTATTTTGTTTGTTATATTAACCAAATATATATAATATTTTTAAACTAATAGCTTCAAGTATATTTGAATTTGTTGTATATTTATAAGACATAGAAGTTTTAGGGACAGGTTGTGCCAGCTTTACTACTTGTACAGTCCCATTCACTTCTTGAAAAGAAAGCATCCCCCCAGTGCGCATTGGTGTGTCAGAATATGGCCTCAAATATGTAACTTGACCAATAATTGCCCAAAGGCCAGGCAGGATGGGGCTGCGAGCAACCTAGTCTAGCAGAAGGTGTTCCTGGCCATGACAGGGGGTTGGAACTAGGTAATCTTTAACATCCCTTCCAACCCAAACCATTCCATGATTCTATGAGAGACAAAGAAAAGGCAGCAGGACAAAATATCTTAGAAAATTCCTGTGGGCACCTGACAAATTCTGAGCTTCTTCATTTCTTTTATGGGTGAGGCCCATGTCTTCCAGCATTGTTTCCAGCTCTTGCTCAGCTTCTTCCCTGGATCTTCCTTTCAGTTGAGAATAAAACAAGATGTGCTCCGATACAGTAAGGCTGTGACATCAGACAGAAAGGCAAGAAGGCATGTTAAATGAATAAACTGTTTTATTCCCAGCCAGCAATAAATTCACTCTAGCTTCATCTTGCTAAAGGAAGAGAGGTTGCACTACCCTAAAAGATCTTTGGGATCAACACATTTCACTTGGAGGTCATAGTCTCTTTCTTTGTCTTTCCAAAGCAGAACCTGCTACTAAAGGAACAGGTATAGCAGGCATCAAACCATCCATTTATGGGAATAAAATGGAAGAGTCTGCTGCTGTGATGAACACAAACTAATGGAAGTGAGGCTGGAAATCACCAGAGAAGGCAGTAAGTGGTTGAGTGGTAGTAAGAAATAGGCATAAAAATATCCTGCTACTGCACTGTCAATTTGGATGTTTTTGCTTTAGTGGTCCTAAATTATAGTGCATGAACCTCCAGGATAACTCCTGGTAACCTACACTGCAACAAAAAACCAGGAACATTGTTATTTTCCTAAGAAATTTTGTTCCCAGTGAAATGATGCAGGAGACTTCTCCTGCAGGAGATGCTAAGAATGGAAAAGTTCCTCTGAAATACATCTGCTGCCAGCACAGTAAGAGAAACAACACAGGGTTTGGGGATTCTCACACATGCAGACTGGGATGATGCTTCTTGAAGCCAGTATGGAGTGACACTTACTGATTGAATAAGATGTTGTGCTGAGGGCACGTCCCTAATCTGTGCCGAATGGAGTCCATGTGAGTCTGGATGTCCAGGCCGCCAACCAGCACCGTTCCAGACGTGGGTGGGAACAGGCCTGTCAGTATCGACCTGGGAAAACAAAATGAGGAAATTCTCCCTCTCCTATCTCTCTGTGCTAGATAAGGAAGCTAAATTACATGATTCCACTAGATGGAGCATGACGACTTCTTACTATAGGCATTGATGAAACAAGTGAAAAGCATGTATGTAAGTAGTCTTGATCTGCTACAGAGAATCTGATGGATCTGCTAACACCATTTTTGATACAACTGTCTATGTGGTTCTGGCTTCCATTAAGAAATTTTTAGTTCAGCATGTTATATTACCCCTACATATAAATGGGTCTAAAATGAAGCTCAGTAAGATGAAAAAAGAATAATGGTTTGAGGTCGCTAGCCATGCTGATTCATGCTCTAAATCTTTATTTTCTGTAAACTAGAAGACCAAATGTTACGTTTTAAATGCGTAGCATCTCTCAATAGATTTGGGTGATTAGTGGATTTTTCAGTTTTAAAAAGTTCAAAGCAACAAAAGATTTTGGTTTTATTGGAAGAATAAACTCCCTCAAATTTACGAAACATTTTAGCAGATTAGGATGCTTTTGTTTTGGGTTGAACATATTCCTTGTGAAACAATTTTAAAAATTAAAAGGCAATTTAAAGTGCCTTTGAAATAGAAGTGTTTTAATCGAAAAATCCTAAAGTATTCTGCTGACAAAAGTCATAATGAAACACATTCAATGCTTTCAACATTTGGTGAACTTGTCAAAGACTAATAAAAGGTTTTGTTCACCAATGAATCACATTTTGCCAAATAAGGTTCTGTATAAAGAAAATTAAACATCCTTAAAGTCCAGCTTCCTGGGATGCTAGGTTTCTAGGACTAGAGGAACATTTTAATCTGGTCATGGATCTTGCATGCATGTAGCTATTTTATTTAAAGAGGGCCTAAAAGTATTTTATACTCCTTTGGACACAGATCAATAGATGTGACTAACCTAGAGCCAGTCAGAGAAACCAAGAACACGTGTAATGTAGTGGCTTGCAAATTTTCAGCTCTTTCAGCCAGAAGATCCTTCTCTTTCTTCACCTATGATAGTTTAGGCATGGGAAATGAATTCTGGGGGAGAGAATTGCTTCCTTCTCTCTGGACTTTCACTTGTTTGTGTCATGCATTACTTCCCTCCCAGGGCTTTAGCAAATCCAGAGTATCTTCTTTATGCCCAGGGGCAGCATTTCCCTGTCTGGAAAAGGCCTAATGTTGTGTGTCAAGCCAGCTGCAGGGGTGGTAGAGAGACAAGGGAAGAGTGAAAAGAAAAGACTGCTCCAGCAATAGAGCACTGCCCTGGATTTGCTTCTTCTAAAAGAAGAGACTTACATGGTAGTTGTCTTTCCTGCTCCATTGTGACCAAGGAAGGCTGTGATCTGACCCTCATAAAAAGTAATATTTATCCCATCTACTGCTGGTTTGGGCCTGTTCGCAAAAATCTTCACCAGGTTCTGAATGCATACTCCTGGAATCAATCCTGCTGGCTCGGGCTCAAAGAAGGTATTTACTTGAAAGGCAAGAAATCAAAAATGAAAAGAGAATAAAAGCACCTGTTTTAATCCTAGTTCTGATGATGACAACACATCAGTATGTGCAGAAGCAGTAGCACATACGCAGCATAATACAGCATCATGTTTCAGGGCCAGATTCTCCAAGTCACACCAGTAAAAAACTAAGGCCAGATTTCTAATTGCAGTGCAATTTATTTAGATTCTCCCTCATATCTATGACAGGAGAAGCAGAGTCCAGAATTGTGGTGGTCTGTGGAGAGATAACTCATTGGACCAGGGGAAACTGAACATGCTTTCTGTTCTCATTGCGTAGCAGGAAGATTATTTGGAATTGTTTTCTGGAAATACTTAGATAGCCTGAGAGATTACATTAAACAAGCAGCAGGTTGTCTTTCTAGCTGGGCTGAAATCTGCCATTCAAATCATCTGCCCAGCTGTGCATTCTTTCACCATGATGCTTAAAAAACCTCCTCCAAACACAAACAAAACACAACAACAAAAATATTTGCCTTTAATCCTGGTAGGTGAAATTTACCCCATTGCTGAGACCAGGTCAAGATTTAGATAGTACATAACACGAGCACTACATGAGATGGCTTTCTCTCAGGATTAAAAATGCATTATTGCAAATAGCACCATCAAGACATTTTATTGCACCAGCTTCTAGACAAAACAAACTTCCTTTGAAGTAAATTAAGCCCTTGGGCAATGTGAATTATGGGAATTGAGAAACTGAAAGGAAAGACCCTGTCCACTTTTGTTTACACAGAATGCTTTAGGCTTTGTAGGAAGGCTTATTTTGCAATTGCAGTTTACTTAAATTGCTCAGTACCCAGCAGGCCTGTGTGGAGAGCAGCCAATGCGAGCTGGGCGAAACCAGCCCCACGTCCATCAGTGGCTTGTGTAACTGTCAGGAAAATGTTCCAAATTTGTTGTACATGAGAGAGCTGTGTATATTACAGAACAGCTGCAATAATCAATACAGAATGGGTAGCATTATTTAAGATAAAATTATGTTTATGAGTAACTTTTCTTTTGACTTGTGAAAAGAATCTAGGTTTCCATTTACCTTGCTGGGACAAATACAAACATCTCTGTATTCACAAAAGTTCACATGGAGTCTGGCTAGATAGTTATCCATATACTGGCAATTGAGGCACCTTCCTTGGTTTTCTATGTATCATAAGCTTAGATCGTATTGTAGATCTAAGATTGCAGATAGATTGTCTGCAAGACTCACTGACAAGTTCTGAGGCAAATTCTCTGATGATTTCCCCCAGTATCTGCTTTGCATCACCTGAAGGACACTGATGGAGGGTTGAGCTCCCTTTTTTGTGATTCATATTTCTCTATTTTGATCCTATATCCTCATTGTCATTGAATTGTACTAGGTCTGCTCTTGGCTTCTCCTCATGTCTCCCAGCTTCTGGGTGGCTGAAAGACAAGACAGGCTTTTTTTGTGCAGTGACAGGCAGAAAGTCCTTCCTTTGTGGCCATGGAGCAGCTGGAACCTGGGAACTAAGGAGTAAAGCACCAAAAAGATAAGGCAGTACTAGGAGAAGATTGGCTGAAATAACCTTTAACCTCTGCCTGTCTTTTTCCTTTGAAGTCCTGTCCTGTTTCCATTCACCCTGAATGCATGTTTTCAGTGCCTACGTGAGGAGCTCTGATGACCCCACTTTTATCTCTTGCTTTTCAAGAGAGTCAGAAAGGGCTCAGAGCTGCCTGTAGCAGTTCCTTGTGCTACAGAATCCACATACATTCCTCTGAGCATCTCATACAGAAAACTCCTCTGGCTTACCACAAAAGAAGACATTGGGGCTTGAAAACAAGACAGGTCAGTCAGGAATTCTTAGGTGATGGCTAATGTCAGCATCAGAAAAGGCTGCAGACAGACACACAGAGCACTTCAGATAAATCCCTTTGAAACCAGCCTTTTCCTACTGATGCAAAACACACTAAAGATAGGCAAAAAAAAAAAAAAAGGAGGGTTGGGACTAAGAGGGAAGAACATTCCCATCAGCGTATTTTTATTGAAGTCATGGCTCTGTTTAATTTTAAAGAGTCAATGTATGTGTCTCTGAAGCTTCCCTCAGCATGAAAACTAACTTGCCAAAGAAACAGCCTGCATTTGTATGATAAAAAAACAAGTTAAGGAGCTCTTCTGAAAGGCAGCTGTCTTATGTGTAGCAGCTAAAATATTCTAAGGCATGATGAATGCAGAGGAATAAATAATAGTCAATGTCTCTCTTGTGCTTAGCTCTGGCAGTTACATGCTATCACCTACTGGGCTCCTATTGGCTCTTGTAGCTTGGCTCCAATCACTGCTATGTCTAGTTTGTTATGAAGTACAATGAGTATAGTATCTCAGAGGTATCTCAGAAGTACTCAGGTTGCTCTCTCTCCTTACTATTAATTTCATCTTTGTCCTGGACATCTGTCTTAGGCTTCCCCTGCTCGCCGGGTTCTTTTTCTCGTTTGTGTTTACATTGTTTGTTTTTACCATCCTTCTTCCCCTGGCCGTCACTCTTTTCTTCAGTTTTTTCAGGTTCTTCAGATTTATTTGTGTTGCTTTCATTTTTTTCCCTTTCCATGGTCTTCTGATCCACACAACCTTCTGACTCTGGATTTTTTTCTACATAAACCAAAAGTAATCAAGATTTAATTAATAAAAATTTAATATCCTCTTATTTCTAGAGGTATTTGGAGGAAAAGGAAATAGTCCTAACCCTTGAGCTTTTCAATGGCATTAACCATCAGTGTTTTACTCAGGTTAGGAATACAGCATTCAAAACCATCTAGCTTAAAATCTGCTTCATAGTGTCAAGATCAGACATTTAAGGAAACTGACTGACAATTTTGCAATTGTAGACTCAGAGTAAAATCCTGACTACTGTTGGGTACATGTTTTACATTTTATCCACGCAGCTCTAGATGAAATTCTCATCACATGAAGAGAAAGACCATACAAACATTTCCCAAACATACAGGGAGTAAGAGGAATTAAAAAAAAATTAAAAGGTTAAATGAAAAGCAAATTGCTAAACTGCTACTTAGATTAAGAGCACCAGGTCAAAATTAATGAGTTGGTATTAACTTCTAAAGAATAATTTCTGGCTCTCCAGTTTGGTCTTAGACCTTGCTACCGTGAAGGAAAAGAGTCACATTGGGTCAGGCTTGAAGCAGGAAGAAGCAGGAGCCCCTGAACAGACTGTTTACATAACACAAATTCAAGCTGGCAGTCTAAAGTGAAACGAGCACAATTGCAATTTATCAGATGTCCTAAGACTTATTTTTGTTCTGAAACTTCACCATTACTTTCTGCTATAAGGAATTTTAGCCCACAAAACTGTATAAAATTAAATTTTGTGCTAGTGCATAAATAGCAACATAAACAAGTTCACTGCGTCACCTAAAATGTCAAAGTGGGGGGATACAAGAGTGGACTGAGAGAAGTAATTTTTAAAAATACCAAGATCCTTTATCAGGTTAGCTTCATTTTCATACATGAATCTACATGATCTAACATTTCTTATCCAGTTTTACTCCCAATACATTAACCAGTTAAGATAAATTAACAAAATGCTCAGTATTATCCTTGAAGAAAAGACAGGAGTTGTGAAAATTTCCAGTTGTTCAAGTAAGCCGAGCCACTGAAGAGTCTTAGTTCTTCAAACAGGTAAGAATCACAGTGTCCTACTGAGGAGTTAACCAGAGATGACCTTTCTGACTGTCCCTGCTTGAGAAAACCCAGGGCAATGCTTTGTAGAAGAGAGGATGAAATAACGATCAGCATAATCAGGCTACTTGAGATAACAATAGAATAATTTAGATCAGAAATTACTTCCAAAGGCTTCCTATTCAATCCTCAAAAAATCTGGCCAATTCAGATTATGGCAACTATCTCCAAAGATAGAGATTTCACAGCCTTTCTGAATAACCTGTTACAGTGTTCTAACTATCTTCAATTCCTGTTTTCCATCTTATATTCATTGCCTCTCATCCTTCCACTAGACATATCTGAGAAGTCTAGCTCTTTTGAGCTTTCCCTCTTCAGGCTGAGCAGACCCAGCTCTCTCAGCATCTTGTATGTTACATGCTCCAGCTCCTAATCAACTTGCTGGCTCTTTACTGAGCTTATTTGAGTTTGTACAAGGGTGGCAAAGATTATGATCTTGCTTAGAAACAGAAAGTAAACCGACTTAAATTATTGTCAAACTATATAGAAAAGAGTCAGGTTTAGAAAAGTAGGGAACCTCAGTGTAAGATTAACATTTCACGGACGTTGTGCTGAGCAATCAGAACTCCTTGAATGTCTCAAAAGGTGTTGGTTGCAGAGTGGGGATTTGATGCTGCTTGTTAAGCCAGGCCTTAGAGGCTCTCAGATGGAACAGTGACTCACCTCTAATGACAGCACACCACTCCAAGTTCAAAGGCACTTGCAAAGACTCCCAGTGTAAGGCAGTCTCTCACCTTTGCAGCAGCCCAGATAATGTTATGCAGTCACCTTTAAGCAGATCAGTGAAGTAATTTCTAAAAAACAAAGTTTTAAAAGAACTCACCATAAGCAGCTGCTGTTTTCTCAAGTTCTGAGCTTCTGGAGCCAAGCCAATAGGATTCCAGCACAGGGAAATACCAAGGCTGTGGTAACCCATAGTCCCCTAAAACAAAAATAAGTAGGTAAAGTGCACTTCATAAGCCCATTCTGCAGTAGGCACAAAGTCATCTAAGCAAAGTCTAATTATAAACACTTGCAGTCCTAGTGTTGCACATCAGAAGGTCAAACCATGTACAAAGTAGCTGACAGAACAGATTTTGTTCACAGATTTTTTTTCTTTTGGACAGCAGTACAATATTCATAAAATGTGATATGACTTGCCTTACCTTGTCTTAAGTAGTTTAATTGCAGAATGAAGCTATTCCCTGAATCCTCACCAACCAGGCAGCAGCTCACTGCTTAAGACAGGATCCTAGCCTCACTCAGGGCCTTTCTTTTAATGCCCACTTAACACTTGAGGGTTGACACGACTGAAAAGCTTTTTAAATTTACACTTATTACCCTGGGGCTGAATTTACAACTGGTAATGAGAAAAGACACTCTGACTGTTATTTCAGCACACAGCCTTTCAGGAAAAGTGACAAGAGCGTAATCCTCTTCTTAAACATAGATGGGCTTTTTTAGTTACAGGTTAATTCAGTTTGGATAAGAGACAGCACAATAACATTGCCAGTTCTTGGCAGGTCAGACCAGAGTTACCGGAAGTCAACCTATCTAGGTGCTTTCCTGAATCATATTGATTTATAGAATGCAGGAATTTGAGCTTCTGTGTTTAAAACTTTGTGAACCCAGATGTTATTGGCCTTGTGCTACTTATTCAAAATAGGCAAGGGGGATCTGTGATACTCATTGAAAGACGGTCAGTTTTATTAATTGAAAACCACTGCTTATGAAAGTGTCTGCTTACTTCTGAACTAACAGGAACTACCTGTGTTTCAGCCAACCACTTGTACTCCTATTCATGCACAGAAATGCTCTGTCTGCATTCACAAACAATTTGCCTTGTTATGGACTGGATTATTCCTCTCTGAAACTGGTGGCTAAAATAACAGCTTCTCATTCAGGACAAATGCAAAATCCAAGTGAAAGTTGTTATGGAGCAGAATGCCCAAATAGCCAAAGGGCCATTGTGCCAATGGGTGGCTGGTTTCAGAGCAGACTTGAGCAGTGCTAGAACCATAGAGTTCAAAGAATTATCCAGGGAATTCCTGTAGTAACCTCAAATAGTACAGCATTGAACTGGCAGGGCTGCATATGTATGACAGAGAAATGCTATGAGAAATTCTACAGAAACAGAGCAGCAGAAAGACAAGACAGAGCAAATATTGGGAGAAAGCGAAGCTACTAACTAGAAGCTCTGAAAGTGCTGAAGTGTGTAAAGTGTTGACAGAAAAAAAATTAATTTGTATCTATGAATGATGAAATTTCTATTGTTTAATTCCTGCTGTGTTCATGCAAATAGTCCATTGTCCACTCTTCTTTAAAGAAACAGAGTTGCAGAAAAGAAAAAGAAAAAGAAAATATCCATCTGTCAAGAACACCTTCTGGAAGTGCAGTTCACATGCAGCAGTAATAAATTAATAAAAAAAGAAAGCTCACTTGCTTGTACAGCAAGAGTTGGCAGTTATTCTATTGTAACAATATTAAATATGAAGCAGGATAACCATTTAAGGAAGGTTAGAAGGACAAATAATTTTTTCACACAGAAGGTTCCAGAATTTTGTAATTGACAACTAAGAAAATCCTTTTGTGACTTTGTACTAGAATAATGATTTCCATTTAGAAATAAAATAAATCCACACAGGAACTTTCAAAACTGCCAATGACACAGCATGTGTCTTAGGAAACAGTACCATGCTTTAAGAAACAGTTTGCATAATGTGGCCAAAGTATATATGTGAATTAGAACTGTCAAATCTGTATTTTTAAAAATTTAAAGAAATCTCACTAGAAATGGTTGAAACTTTTCGAAAGAAAAGTATGTACACAAATTGGACTTTAACAGATGATGTTTTTGTAGACTTATTTTCTATTTAAATTATAAAACAGAACTAGAAATCACATCCTCCTTTTTACTCTTCCTTCTTCATTCTTTTCAGGAATAAAACAGGAGAGAGAAAAAAGGAAAGAGAGAAAAGTAGAAGTCCTTAATGAACCAGTAGTGCTAAACTGGCTAAGATTCATAGTCTACAAGGTCAAACACCCTGCTTCTGCCAGTGAAATACACAGACTGATTAGACCAACAGTTTACAGCAACTACCACTACTTTGTATGAATAAGGAGCTGACGTACCTGGAAAAACATTATCGAGATACCAAGAAAGTATTCCATAGAGAAAAGCATCAAAAATCATCATGTTAATGGAAAAAAGAAAACTATATTCATCTCCTTCCAAGGGACTGGTTCTGATGTTATCCCACTGTAGGCCAAGACCTTGTTCTTCATAGCGTGACAAGTATTCTGTACCAAACCCAAAAGCTACTTGAGAAAGCAAACTCTGGAATAAAGGAAAAATGACATTCAGCCCTGACAGAGGGACACTTTGCAAAAAACCCCCAAAACAAATAAGCAAACAAAAAACCACCACCACAAGAAGAAAACAAAAAACCCAAAACAAACCAAAAAAACCCCCTGACTTTTAGGGACTGGGCTTTAAAACTTATGGCCTTAAAATTATGACATCATTTCTCATGTCATAAGACATGACATGAGAAAAGTTGTTTCACTTTCATATTGGCCTGTAATTTAATTTTCTGTTAAATTGTCTGCAAGTCTAAGCAGTATTTAGCTAGAATAGACTGAATTCAATGTTGTCTGTACTTTCTTTAACTATTAGGCAACCCTCATAGATTCTTTTTTTTTTCTTCATTAATGTCTGTTTGGAAAACACGGTAGGTGCGTCTAGAAGTTTACAGTGTACACCTTTGACTATCTAGGTGAAACAAAGTATTTCCTGAGTGTAGGAGGCAGGGCCACTATGAGCAACATGACAGAAGGTACACCAGATGATCAGGATATGGAAAACCACAACTGCTTCCTCTGTCATGTCTGCTAGCTGATTCTAACACAATAAACTGATAAACCAGTAGTTTATACTTAGTTTATAACTTTATACACTTAGTTACAGCTCTGGAAGTGTTTTGTTTTCTTTTTCCTTTTTCCTTATATTTCCTAGTGGAAGAAGAGAAGACAGTTCCTTTACCTATGCTGTTAGAATGCTTGGTAAAAATGGGGAGACTGGACTCAAAACACCCACTCTCCTTCCTGACTCATTGGGCAACATAAAATCAATCTGAGTAATTTTGCAAGATCACGGTTCCGTCTCAAAAAACAGCAAGAAGTTTCCAGCTCTCCTGACTTGTTAAGTATCTTACCTAAAATGGAAGAGAACCAACAAGGAAGCACTGCATGGAGAATGTCTACAACTTGTTAGATGAAAGGTATTTCTCAGAACTTTGGCACTGGGGTTCAATTCCTAACTTTATGGTTCAGGTGAAACTGAGGTCTTTTCATCCTTAGATATAGGGTGTTAACTAGGTTATAGTACATGAGAAAGATAACTGTCCCCGTTTTGTGAACTGCCTTCATATTTATTAAACATACCAGAAGTTAGATTTGCTTTGACTTATAAGGAAATATTGAAAACATTTTAAACATTTTAGTATGCTAATTTCCTGGAATTCAAAATATAAAATAAATTTTATTGAATTTTCTAAAAGCTATGAAGATATGTCTTGCAGTAGGCCTGCTGAAAGCTTTCACAGTTGCAATCCCTAATTTTTTAAGAGAAATTTAGAGGTCTCCCTCTCTGAGTCAAAAAAAGTCAAGAGGAAGAGGTGTGCAATATTTTGTGATTCACATATGCACTGTGAGAAGGGGAGCAGAGATGCCATACAACCAGTGAGAGGCTTACTGCTAGGATCTTCAGATTAACAGTCAGACGGTCTTGCCAGACAAAGCAGACAATGTGGGGCAGGTACAAGGTGAAGTAAATGACTCCACTGCAGGCAGCTGCCAGATTTGCTTTGGAGAAGAAGGTGCTGAACAAGAAACACTGCATTATGGTGGCTGTGGTGAATGTCAGCAGGAATAGAAATAAGAGAAGTGGATTGCTATAATGTAGCACTTGTCCATGCTGTAAGCAAAAGGAAAACAGAAAAATTTACAAGTATTGCTGCTTTCTGCTAGCACGAAACGTCAGAATTGCTATCAACAGGTAAAGAGTAATAAGCCAGTCTTTCTTACCTAATACGACTTCTAACTCTCCCAAGTATTAGTTTCAACAACTGAGGTCATGACAATAAATCCTTCATCTAACTTTAACCCTGCTCTTGGATTGTGACTTCAGGTTAGTATAACAGAATGAACAAAATTCATAACTGATTGAAAACAGACATTCTGTCCCTGTCTTAACAAGTAAATGATTCCAAGCAAGATTTGCTTCCTCAGAAACTCATGCATTTTAAATAAAACTATTTGAAATATTACAATAAACTTCCATTTATTTCTTTGCACCATCCCCTCAATCCATCTGCTTGATGTGCAGAAAAGACAATGTAAGGAAGTGTTACAAAACACATCTTTTAAATAAACCCACAATAAAACCACAGGCAAATTATAAAGCTTCTGCACCTGGATATTATTCAAACAGAAGCATATCACATCTGAGGAATCCAAGTGCAGTTTCTCAGAGATTCTTGTGTATTGACTGACCCATTGGGTGAACTTTTATTGACCTTTCTTCATTAGAGCTTTTGTGGATTGAATGCTCCCTCTCAAGAAGAGCCCAGAATGCTGCCAATTATCTATGTAGTCTTTAAAACCAATGTTGAGACCTATGTATTAGGTCAATTTATATAATGCTCAAATAGGTCTTTCAGGCTATAAATAGGTCTCAGCATTGTTGCAACATCCCACTGGGCCTTAGAGACTGATTTCTTTATCAACAGGGATGCAATGTCTCATAATAATGTATTTACAAAGGTGTCTCACACTGGCATAGTGAAATACAGGAAAGAAAGTGAATTACAGGTACAAGCACATTCCTTTGTGATATTAATTATCTCCTGATTTTAATTAAACCAGTGTAACAAATAAAGTGAGCTGTCTCTATCCACCGAAGCTGCAATGGAAACACCAAGAACTACAACAACTCACCAGGACATGCTGGTAAGACAGAGCAGCTTGAACCCTAGTTATGTAATTATATAAACACCAGCTCCCCACATCAGAAAAGATGTAAGGGTGTTCTTCCTTATCAAAATGCTATACATTTATATGACGCCTGAGAACCAAGCTCTATATTGAGAGCTTGGTTCTCAGGCAGTGTAGCTCTCAATATAGAGCTTGGCTCTCAGGCAGTGGAGACAAAAGGTAGTCCTCAGAGACAACATCCAAACCCTCCCAAAAAATTACAAAAATTACAGTAATTCTGAATCACTGGAGCAAAAGGTGGATATTTTTTAGGTTTTCCTGAAAGTTCTGTTCTTGCAGTCTCTATTTCCATCGAAATAGTTGCACAGTTTCTAAGCAGACAAGCACTGGATATTAAAAATTAATCACATATAGTGAATTATAAGATTAAAATTCTGCAAATTATCTCTTTGATTTAAAGTAACAATTATTATTTATTGGGAGATCTGCACCTGCCTACAGAAAATTCAATATACAGAGTAGCCACCCTGATGTATCTTCTATGAGGGATCTCACAATAAATCTTTACTAGTGCATTTATTTTTCTGTCTCTGCCAAGTGCTGATGCTGTTATGAGGTCTGCTTAGAAGTATGTGCCTGCTACATGCTGTGATTAGAAGAGGTCTCCACCACTCACATGTCCCTGTCAACGGCTACTATTCTTTCTCAACAGCAAACTGGTATCAGGAGTGCAAACACAAGAGTGAGTTTGAGAGTAGCAATCCTTACCATAATCAGAGCTGTGAGGAGGAATGTGCTCACAGCCATCATGGAAAAGCTGTCTAGGAACCAAGTGCACCAAATCACGCCGTTGGTCATGCCCCGGTTCTTCATTGCCTCTTTCAGGCGCATTTCCTTCTCCAGCACTATACTCTTCACAGTCATGGAGACTGAATATATCCAAGCTAGCACCATGAAGATGGGAAAGGCGCGGTTTAAGGTGATCATGAAGCTACAAAACCAAGAAGGAATAAATTAAATTTAGGTAAAACAGAGAAATATTAGATGAAAAGCAAAAATGAAAAGGAAAAGGAGCGGGGAAGAGTGCATTAATTAAATACGGAACTGTAAATTCTCAGTCCAAACATCAACAGCATGTCACTAGTAAACCTCACAAGCATCCTAAATATTAATAAAGTAATGGTTTCTGCATTCCCATGAGACAGATGAATGTTATTTCTATTTTACAAAGAGGTTTGAAGGGCTATTGAAGGCTACAAAATATTTGGTGCCTCATGAAAATGCATCTCTCTTCACAGCGAATTTCCATAATGTTTTTACTATGGTCTACAAAGAATATTTTAAGATATATGTTAATGTTAACAATATGGGAGTGTCACTGTCGTTTTGCTCCCAAGATTCACTGACAAGAGAAATAAACAAATTGGTCATTAAAAGCATCATATGCTGCCAGCAAGGCTGCTGAAATTCATACAAACCATGAGTCAGGGTATTGGATAGAGTTAATTTTCCCCATAGCAAAGTGCTGGGCTTTCCATGGATAGCTAAAAAGATGTTGATAATACATCAGTGTTTTGCCTACAGCTGAGCAGTGCTGGCACAGCATCAGAGCTGTCTCTCCAACATTCCCATTTCACCACTAGGCAGGGGGTGAGCAGAACCTTGGGAGGGAACACAACCAGCACAGCTGACCCAAAGTGACCAAAGGGATATTCCATACTGTGTCTGCTCAGATACAAAATCTAAGAAGGAGGAGAAAGTGGGGGGTAGTTGATATTTACAACATTTGTCTCCCAAAGCAACTGCTATGCATGCTGAATCCCTGTTTCCCAGGAAGCAGCTGGATGGGAAATAGTGAATAAATCTTTGGGTTATTTTTTGCTTTAGCTTTAGTAAAGAGCCTTATCTTGACTTACGAATTATTTTCCACTTTAATTTCTTCTCCCTTCCTGCTGAGGAAAAGGGTGATAGAAAGGCTTGGTGGGCACCTGGCATCCAGTCACAGCCAACTCACCACAGCCCTTGGCACCCATTGCGGGCCGAGCCAGAGGCAGTTTTCTATAAAGCACACTATAGTTACAGGAGTTACTAAGCAAGGTCCTGTGCAGGACACAGTCTGTCAGCTGCACTGTTTATCTCTTTATTTTGCTGAGTCTGGGAACACGTTAGCATAAACAATGTCTCCCTGGCACTGATGGCCTTGTTCTGCCGGGGGAGTTATCATGTGAAAAAGATGAGGGAATACATCTCCCTCTCCCTATTTAGGATTGATGTGGATGTTTTTCTTATTCAGGCTCCCAGGGTACTTGCTCATCCTTATGTGAGCTGTTTAATACCAGTAATTAACACCGCTACTTATTATGGGTTTGTGGAATCCGGTGTTGATTGCTTAAAGGCTAAAAGCTCATAGTTGCTAAAGGCAAGGAGCAAAAAGTCTCCAGCTTCCTAAGTCTGAGCCCTACAGAACTACATTTTTGCCATATGCTATCAAAGCTATGTCAGTTTCAAAACAAAGGGAAAATCTTCACTTTTTCACCAAAAAATTCCTGAAAAGCAATCTGGTCTGGAGAAACAAACCCATGCTTTTGTGATATGGCCTGGGGCACACTAAGTTTTGCCTGTCGGTGGACACATGTAACCAGTGCTAGGTCATGCCCAGCACAGCCTACAGGTTACCATGAGGGTGCACTTGCCTCACTTAAGCAGGGTCTCTGCAGAGGCCATCACTGAGTTTGGATAGCAGCCCTGAACTGCATGTGGCTACTGCAGGCTTCAGAGAATTTTTGCACAGATGGGGTTTCCGCCTCTGCAGTGGAGAAGAAATAGGCAGCAGGCTTGCCAGGGTGATGTTTTGATGTTTGATGGGAATGACAGGTCAATCTATGTGTCTGCAATTTGCTTTTATCAGAAGTAATAGCATTTGCCTGTACAGAGCACACTGACAGAACTATGAAAAGATTTCTCTAATGCCTTTTTTTTTTTTAATGAAAAGTATACCAGGACAGTATCACAGACTGCAACACTGGAGCAGGCACACTGTGAACAGGGAAGAAAATTGGAAGAAAACTGCTGCTTTTAAGAGGCTAGTGTATTGAGTTCATTTTAGGCCTGGATACTGGATGCAGCAAAGGCCAGGATTGGGATTAGGGGTAGAATCTTGGCAAAGGTGGCTTGTGGAGTCTGCGGTCTGCGTTATGACAGGATAAGGAAAAAACCAAATTAATTCAGTTGTGTCTGAGTTATTACTCTTGCATTTGTACCTTAGGACACTCATAACTTGGGGTTAATTCTGGTGGTTGAGAATCTTAAACCATCCAGCAATCCAAGTATTCAATAGAATTAAGACAAACTGTTTTTACTCACACATCATCCACAAAACACGGATATGGCATTTGCTGCAGATAAATTCCCATTGGGACTTCAGTGCTGGTTTGGGTCTTTATAATCCCATGCTCAATCATGTCCTGGAGATATGCAAAGCCTCCCCAGATATAGCGTAAATCATCCACAGGATCAGCTCTTGGACCAGGATCCCAGTACCTCAAAAGAAAATTCACACGGAAGCCATTTGGGTAAGCAGTGACTTTAGGGAAGGGCTGTGGGGCAAATTAATTAATTAATTAATCTTAGCAACTGAAATTGTAGGGACATTGCCTGGAGTTGTCTTTTCTAGACTTTGGTCTATCCATATTGCTTTAGAAAGCAGAAGGCTCTTTTTTTTTCCTTTCATTTTCTCTGGACTGACTTGGAATAGCAATTTTGGCCTAAAATATCCATAAATTAGTCCCTTATCAGAGTAACTGTTCTGGAATAGAAATAACTGTATTTGTAATATAGTATCCTTGGAGATTAAACTGGAACAACTGGATTGCAACTACCAGATACCATTATATTCTTCTGTAGGCAATCCTGAGAAATTATATCCCTTTAAGTGAGTCTATTTGGTGGGGACTTGAGGAGGTACAGCAGAGAAGTTCTGCTGTCCAGGTGGAAGAGAGCTGAGTCACAATCCATGCAGGACTTCCATGTCTGTCTCTCCCAATGGTGGGACCATCTAAAACTGAAGCAGGTTACTGAACAGATTGTGAGCAGAGTCATTCCTCTGCCTTGTATTCTGGCACCTACCCACTGCCTGGCTTGTCACAAGAGTGATACCATTCATGTTAGTACCTGGTAACTGGAGATGGATTCTGTGCTGCATTACAGAGTAACTATTAACAAATACAGCTGGATTTCACATTTGTATCCAACACAGGTTCCAACACCCTTATGTCTCTCATATTTATGTTATGGCAGGCAAGAACTGAGAAGTAACTATCAGGTAAATACCTGTCTTTGATTTTGTTTGTTTTCTCCACTGCGTCTATGTCCATTCGGATCTTGTATGTCACGTGTGGTGGGAGACTGCTGGCTGTAGGTTCTAAGTCTGGAAAAACCACAGCAGCCCATAATTTGTTTTCCTCCAGCAGAGAAAGGGCTTGATGAGTTAGTTGAGTTTCATCAAGATAACCTTCAAATTTATCCAAGGTCAAGCACTACAAATAATTACAAAGACAAAAATTGCATGGGAATAAAATAGTAAGAGGTATACATTAAAGCAAACATCAGTGGCTGAAAACAGAAAAGGAAAGTAGGTTCAACTGAATCTGTTGTTATTTTCACCTTTATGACAAAACTATTAAAAGTTGACTCTCTCCTCCCTTCTTCAGCCTAGGAAGTGCCTCAGTGAATACTAGAGTGCTAAAGGATGACTGATCTGTAAGAAAAGAACATTGGCTGTGGACTTCAGATGAAAAGCACTTTGTCAAGTGAAGCACCAGGAAAAGTCAGAGCATACATTTAAATTTTAATGTCTCTTAGGTATTTCAACACTTATTCCTATATAACACCAGACAAGTGATTGATTTACCTAACTGGTCATATTGTGTCCCTGCTGAATTCTGACACACGATTTACCTGCTGACTTAAGTTAACATGTCATTTTTATTGGCTATCTCAATAAAAAAATGTCTTCTTTCTTAGTCTCTGTCATTACTAAAAACTGTATCCTTATCAATGCATATACAAGACAAAAATTCATCAAAACCTAAGTTCTTTATGTTCCTCCATTTAGGTCCTACTTAGCAGGCATTGCAAAACAAAGATTGTGAATGCTATAAACTCTAGCATTAGTTGTCTGTAAAATTACAGATTTATGTCTGTCTATTTAGCTTCTGCCCTTCAGAATTGGCAAAACATTAACAGAGAGTAGAAGTATTTAACCCCTGATTGACTGGAAAGATACTTATTGAATTCCTTTGCTTCATAAAATTCCAACAGGCTAACTTGTTTGATCTTATCTTCTTGATCATTTCTTGCAAGCCAATAACTAAAAATTAGTCCACATCAAAGGGCTCATAGTGGTAACTTGTTATTTAATCTTAAAGATTCCTTTACTTAACCTTTCCCTGTGAGAAATTATGCTATGTTTCCTTTAAAACTTGTACTATCACAGCTTAATGGGATCTGTATGAAAATATATTTTTTAAATCACAGCAGAACAGTGCTTAAATTGATAACACTATTTTGTGGCTTTATTCTTCCTGGTGTTTGTAGGTGTTCATTTTCCCTTTTGCTTCAGAAAACTAAAATATATAGAATTTCATATCAGAAAGCAAAATAAGGCGAAAAACTTTGCATGCCAGAAGAGAAATAAAATCAGACTGATGGCTCATGTTGCATTAATTTTTTTGGGATACATTTATCCCACATGCTATTAACTGAGTTAGGAATTCAGTTTAGTTCTTGCAAAAGTGCATTAAAAACCCCTCCTGTGGAACTGTGTCTTTGCACAGTCTGGAGGATTATTTGCTGTCTCTTTATCAGAAGGAATTATTTTCAAGATATTTATTTCAGCTGCAGAAGAACTCAGACACTTCTCCAGGCCAATCTGTGAGAATGACACTGGCAAAGTACTGACAGCAACCAGCTGTCTAGATTTTTTTTGATTTTTGTCTAAACTTGTCTAGATTTTCACTGCAGAACAGACAGTGCCTGGAGTGGGCTGAGGAGCAGCATAGGCTCTTATCCAGGGGTCCAGTAAAAGAAGCTGCAAGTGTTCAAAACAGAAAACACAAATGCTTATAGATCTTCTCCATGAGTAGAGTGAAATCAAAGCTTGTATAAGAACATAGGCCAGGACAGGAGTGTTGCAAAAATTCACACAGTTTGAATGTGAAAAGACATTTTATATAGTAATCTATGAGCCAAAAGCTAGAATTTATTTCTCTTAACATGAATTGCATTCAAAACATAAGGCTGTATGCTCTACCTAGGCTTTTCTTTTCCCCCATTGAATTTGAACTCAATTTGTGTCTCCATAAATCTCACTATATCAACATTAATTTATCAGCTACTTGGGGAAATTTATTTCTAATTTCCTCCCAGTAATTATTTAACAATTTTAAATGGTCCAATGAAAATAGGAAAACCAAAACCAAAATCAAAATAATAACTGGTTTGGAAGATAAAACCAGAGAATAATAAACATAAAGAAGTGACTGCGTAGCTCTCACTAACAGTTTAGCTGTTCTGTGGCCTAAGATAACCAAAGTGAAGAACAGGAAATTCTTGAGGTGGTGAGGAGGAGCAGCCACTGCATAATTTGTGGGATTTTCAGCTGCACCACAGTTTGCAGCAGAGACTTGGAGTCACCAAACACACCTGTCCTTATTGCAGACTATGGTGGTAAGGAGCAGGCCACTCCCCAAAGGGAGCTATTTGTTATCATTGTGTCTAGCACCATGGGAAAACATTCTCAAGTGCTTACAACTCCATGTAAACAGACTTTAAGCAGACTTTAAAGAATAAACTCATTACAAAGAACATTAGGACACAAAGATCTATTACCAGGTACAGTAACTGTTCTGATATTATTGATGTTCCAGCACTGACCTGCTGCACACAATATATTTCACTCAGTTTGACAAGAAATGATTCTGCTAACATGATACAAAAAGATCATTAAATGAATCAGCAGAGCTTTGTGCAAAGCCTTTATTGTTCCTTCTTGTACTAGCTGTAGGAAGGCAGATAAACTTTCAGTTTCTGCCTTCTTGCAGGGGACAAAATGGTCTTTTAGACTGAACTGGATTGAAATTAGGAATTAGGCTTAGTCTTGTTGTTTACAACTAGTACCAATTTTCTCTCAAAAATCCTCAGAGGGCACCACTGGAAACAACTTGCTAGAGAAGAGAGGTACAGACTGCAGGAAAGAGAAAGACATGTGTCAGAAGTGACCACAGAACAAGTGGAAACTCCCTCATTGGTTTCAACGGAATTTTGATTAGGTGCTTAAAAACCTGCAAGGGGACCGACCAAAGAACTGTTAGTTCCTCTGCTCCTGACCTTGCCGAAATTAGTGGCCTGTTGGTTATCAATACTTACGAAAAACCAATTCCTTGATATTTTGCATTCACTTTCTGCCTCTCAACATTGAAGTGTGTTCAGACATTCAACCAACATTTTGAATAAAACCATTGAAGATCATCAAATTGAACTTCTTTTAATAATAAGTATTCATGTAACTTGTGCCACTGTATTATTCTAAACACATGGTTTTAATAATGAGATTCAGCTTGAAACTAACAAAGATTTTACGATTTTAACTTTCTTGTCTGTTACCACAGACCCCAGTACTGCCTAAATGGCTTTGAGATATCCTCTACAACTATTTCCTGAAGGGACAGGACTAAATTTACCTCCAAATACTGACTGAGCAAACGCAGAACTTGGTCTACAGCACTGAAGATGTTCCGCCAGTCAAAGTCCACCATTCCCTTCTCCCGGCTCTTTGAAGATCCATTGTGGAGAAAGTTGATTATATGTTCTGCAGTGAAGCCTTCCACACCCATCTGGCTGTTCAGGAAGTCCCTCACTGTAGGGTGCTTCAGAGAGTCCTGAAGAAAAATATGACAGCTTTGCCACAATGATTGTCTTTCCAAGCCCTGTTTAGCTAGAAAGGTTTCCATTTCCATAACTCTTTCAACACATGAACAAGCTCAAAAGGATATGCTAAGGAATCAATCTTAAAAATGAGTAATTGCATAACTGGATGTTATGCAGTGAAGACAGAACAAAACAGTTACTAGATGTGTGATCTGAAGAATGGATGAAAATAAATTTTTCCTTGACTATTCACTGCATTCTTTCCTTATAAGCAAGAGGACAAATGTTATAAATGTCTAATACAATATAGAAAAATGAGGAAACCAAATGTTTTTTCTAGTATGAACCGCTTTATAAACTTTAACTACAGATAGTAATTGCAGCTGATCAAAGTCAAATCTAAATTATGCAGAAGTAAGCAATTTCCCAAAATAAATTTCTGTCTGGCCCAGAAAAAGTATGGTCTTACTGCCTTCTTTGCCTATACAGAATTCAAGAAAATCAAGTTGTCTGTTCTTGAAAGACATTTTGGGAAGGCAGGGAAGCAGCAATTGCTGCCTTTATTAAGAAGTCATTAGCCAGATTCTTGACTACCTGGATCTGAGGTTTTACCACAGGGATGCTGTAATGCATTTATGACTTGCCTTCAAACCAAGCCCAGCAGCCAACAGCCTTAAAACCCAAAGCTTCCTTGCTGCAAAGGCTGTGTTTCTGGCCAAACCTTTCAAATTAATTGTCTTCTCCATTAATAAAAATAAAAAACGGTGAAAGGCTGCTGTTACTGAGGATCTTTGATAAGTTATAACATACACGGATCATATTCATTTGCAGGCTGTTTTGAAAGAAGTGCCACAGCTGAGGTCCTACTTCCTCCCAAGCTTTGGTCAACAGTTGGAGGCGTTCAAGTTCTTCAAAAGTTGAGTTTGCCTGATGAAAAAAACAGTACAAAAGAGTGTTAAAAATCTAAGGAGATAGGCAGAATTTATGATCCATCCAGGATTTGGTGACAGGGAAACCTCTAACTTAGACAGCTGTAGTTTTTACCTTCAAAACTTAACCAACTTGTTCAAATAGCAGAAATTTTAATAACCATCAGAAAAAGAATCTGTAAAATACAGCCAGAATCAAAGTCACTTAGGACAAAATTCTGTGGTATATGTAATGGAAAAAATAATTGCACATTAAACCTAGTTAATTTCAATTCCTTTAAATACTCAGATTTTCGGTAGAATTATTTAGAATTTTTCCCCTTGACTATCTCTCTCCATTGAGAACTAAAAAGAAAGATGATGATGTGAGTAGATGAATGAATGGAAGGCAGCTGGAAAAGACAAGATACTCCCATAGCTACGATATTAAGACCTGAAATGCTGAGCTGCTGTAAACCTGATGTTTTTCTGTGTGACATCTGAGCAGCAGTTCTGTGCCTTGTATAGATCTCTAGAGCAGTGAATTGCTGGTTATGAGGTGGCCAAGACCCGAGTCATATGCAACTTTGATTTAACTGCTCAAATTCATTTCACCCAATTTCAAGCATTTTGCTGAAGAGTCCAAGCTCTATCCTATTTTAATGAAGTGAAAATTCTTTCTGTATTCAAAAGATAAAATAATAAACCATGATGTTGCTGTTGGTTTGCAATATCTCAGTGTTAGTTCTCAATAAGCTTATCTAAGTCTCAGAGTTGCTCCATTTAAATATTTACTGGCACAGAGCTGCTCATGTTCCTACCTCTGTAAAATAAATATTACTATGCTTACTAGTGTAAATGTGGAATCATGCCAACAAAAAGCTGCTTGGCTGAGCTGGAAAAAACCATGCACCATGGACCAAGATGGGATGAATCAGTGAAGACCTGTCTCCTGTTTTTTAAACAGAATACCTGTCCTTCCTCTGAGGACCATCAGAACAAATGGAGTTTTGAGAAGAAAATCTGATTCGGCTGAGGTAATTGGGTGACTGTTTTTCAAAAGATGTTTCTTGGGATACAATTTGTTAGAAATATACACTTTTGTATTTCAGAACTTACATTTTTTATTATTTCCCGTACAGAAGGTGAATCAGGAGCAAAGAGAATTTTTCCCATCAGCAGGGGCTTTACAGCACTCCAGGCTATTTTGGTTAAAGGGCTTGATTCCAAGTTCTGGATCAATGCATTACAAAAGGGTGCTAAAGACAGAAAGAAAGACAGTCTTTATGTAACCCTGCTAAAATCCTATCACACATAACATCCTGCAGGGCTTTTTAGCGGCAGTACAGACAGTTGGAATCCGAATGAGTTAAAGCATGTTCTGCAATGCAGAAGTACAATGACTGAATGGACAGAAAAGACTATTAAGTAGATATGGGAGTTGTAAAATACACTATGGAAATTGGAAAAGCAAACATAAATAACCATTTGAAAGTTGCTGTTATTTACATGGTATTTCAAGTGGAAGGAAACGAAACAGCTCAGAACTCACTGAGCAGTTTGAGTTTTATTTGCTTTACCCATAATGACTTAGCTCCTCTGTATTGTAGTTCATACTAATACAAAGCTGATCCTGCAGCCTTAGATGTTGAACTCCAGAACAGTTCAGAACTGGATCCTACAATAATTTAAAATTAAACATTTTAATGTAAATATTTTTATCTTACCCCTGCACTGTGAAATGATTAGTTTATTTGGATAGCATTAAGTAGAGCCAAGTATTAACACAAACAGCAAAAGGTAGGAGTCTCTGTAAGCAGACTGCCCATCTGCACTTTGTAACCATGCAATCATATCTATCATAGCAGAAGGGACACAGAACTGCCAGCTATAACATGAGTGGTAGTACAGAAAAAACTGCTGGTGAGCTCAGTGTAAAGAAAAACTAACTTGCAAACAGAAGGGGACATAATAAAAAGACAAAATAACAAATGGTAAAAAACTAGTTCTTCTTTGCATTATATCCTATTACAACAGGAGGAAATAAATAGTGAGGAAATAAAAGCAACAAAAATTGGTAAATTGAAATATTTTCTATATAAAATATAATCATGCTGTAGAACATTACTGCTACAAAATAGATGTACTTTTACGCAGGAAGACAACAGCCACCATGTATCAAATTGACTATTACTTGAAAGGAGAGATTTTTAAATTCCTGTGCCCTAGGCCATCAAACAAGTTAAGAGAAAAAATAAAGTTTAGAAAAATATTTTGAAGAAAAGTAATTCCAGAATGCCACACTGTCTCTTCCTGAACCTTCTTCAGGGGCATCTTGCTCTTCCTAATATCAATAGCATATAATAGAAGATAAAACAGAGGGACAGACTTAATTATGATCATGCCTATGATCATGCCTCCATATTAAAAGCAAATCTGTACTTCTGTTTGTTGTCAATTCCTGGGCTTCTCTGCTTCCAGCTATGGACTAAGTATGGAATAAAATCATTTCACCTGGTTCTAACTTCCTGAATCAACTGCTTTAAAATGTTATTTATAAAAGCAACATTCTATGCTAGTACTTGAACATAAGGTGTACCTGTCGAGAGTCTCTTAATGGTTTGGTGGAAAAACTTACTGGTTGTATTATCATAAAGATAACCAGATTTCTTCCTTGTTGAGTCAATCCCCAGGAAAGCTTTGTAGTTGTTATCTTCATACCAGTTGAAGGAAAGCACTCTGGATCCACCTCCTTCTGGGTAGCCACAGAAAAGATCCGACAGGGAACTCACCAAGTGGCCTAAGGATTCTGGCCTTCCATCTTGTACAAATGGTTGCAGAACCCTCAAAAGGTCCTGAACACTCGGCTTCCTGGCCAGCTGCAGTAAGACAAGACTTGGTTAATTGCAGCCCTCAAAGCAGGTAAGTATCTGGTGAGGTCACAGTTGTGCCCAGATGGTAAAGTGTGAATGCAGTCAGAACCTCATCCTTTCATCTCATCTGCCCTGGTCACAGGTACCATTTTCAGTTCTTGTTCTTTCATATATTTTCTGAAGAAAAGAATACACTTCAGAATAACATTTATTTTGTAATGAGAGATGAATTTTTAAGGACTCAGCTCTTCCCCAACAAGTCTATTTTCTTGCAGGTAAAGCAGGTAACTGGAACATAAAAACAACAAAGGAAAACAAGGACTATGAGCTATGCAGAAAAGTGCTGTAATCTATTATTAGACCACTTACCTTTTGCACTGCCTGGGAGACATTAGACAGCACCCTCCCCCAGGCCTTCAGGTCAGCACCTGGTGAGTTTCTGTCCAACACAGTGGGAAGCTGTGAATACATAAAAAATAGAGACGAGCTTCTACATGACAACAGTTACAACAGTGAGAAGAAAATCCACATGGCATCTCTGTAGCTCAAACTCTTTGAGTTATTTGGAACAATATCTTATAAACCTGTCTTACGGGGCCACAAATCCAGTACCCATGTGCAGACACACAGTAGTCTGTGTAAATGTTCTTTCTAATACAAGGCTGAAACAAACACAGGCCACTTAAAATATATCTTGGGATTTGTTCTGTTCATCTAAACCCACCATGACAAAAGGTGGAAAAATGAAGGAGGAATTCAGGAACTAGGACATTTGAGAAGCTGCTTCTCACCGAGGCTATTCTTCCAGTGAGATATACAGACTCTTGGTAACTTCCAAATTTAGCTAAGGTTTGATACAGACACATTTGCCAAGGTTGTAAATAATTTGTAGAACTTTATACTTCACAGATTTCTTGACTTTGGACAGTTTGGTCCTCACTGTTTGTCAAACCTGAGAGAAACCATTACTTTCCCAGGCTCCTGCAGACTGATGAAACTGCTTTTTTAGTAGAAGTTAATGTTTTATTTATCAGTGACTTAAAAGAAACAGGTGACACCATGGTGTCCTGTCACATACCACTTTGTTTGCATCACAGCATCCTTCTTTGTCAGCTGTCAAAAAAATCACAAACGCACTTGGAGCTGGCACTCTTGAGGCTTTCTCAGGCATTTCTTCTGCTATTACAACGACATACAAAACTGGACTTGTAGATAGCTAGGCTGTGATATTTATGAGACAAGCCCCTAAAAAGCCTTCCCCAAAAACGCCTACACACCCCGCTGATTGCCTGCCATTCCCTTCAGTCAGTAGGTGGTTAAGAAAGCAGAAGACAGCTGCACTGTGTAGGTACCTGGCAGGGAGTCATGAAGGTGAGAGTTTTTATGGAAAGCTCATGTTAGCGTGTTCTGATCTGCCACTTGACGTTCAGGCAGGAAGAATACATGCAGGCCTTCAAAATACACTTCTCCTTGTACCCTAAGGGGAACCAGTCTGTGCAAAGATTATACAGGGTTCTTGGAGCACCTGCCTTAACCTGGTCTTTTTGAAACTCTGAGGAACAGGAATTGTAAACCTGTAAAAAAGCTGGGCAGTACATTGTGAATATTCACATGAAGTCCTCAAATACTGAAAATCTATCTTAGAAGTACTGTAGCACTAATTCTATGCTACTTCCAGCAAGCATAAAATATATAAAACCATAAGACAACGTATTTTTAGGAATGGAAAACAGCAGCTTTCAGAAGCTGACCACAAATCCTTATCAGGGTTGGTAAAATCACATGGGCACAATGACTGACTATCAATGCTACAATAATCAAACTGTGTTTTGCTGGTGTGTCAATTACAGCTCCTGGCATCCTCTGTTCTGGGAAATTCAGAGCTGAACAAAATCCATGTTAAATTAATCATAGTGCTACACTGCTTTGGCAGAAGAGTCCAATCAATACTTCCTATTCAACTTGAGGAGTTTTTCATATATCCTGCCTACTCCTATAAAGCAAACTGACAATGTGATGGCTTCATGACATTACATTACAAGGTGAAAAACAGCAAATTAAATTCAGTGTTAAAAATGCAAAGCATGATCATAGGGAAAACAAATATGAAAGATGTATACACAGTGATGGACACTTTAGTTTACTATCGTGAGGAAAGAGACCTTGGAGCCTTTATTAATAGTTCTCTGAAAGCACCACCTCAGTGTGCAGAATACAATGAAACACTAGAAAAACATGCCATTTTATATTTATTTATTTGATATAATTTGTATTTTGTTATATATTTCAAAGTAATAATATTAATCTATGTTTATACATATATATAAAGTGGCATAATATCTCCATACTAAACCAAGGCTGCAGAAGTGGTTAATTTATAGTAAGGTCACAGTAGAAACAGGAACACAAAGAAGGGCAAAGAAAATTAACACAGGTAAGAAAAATCTTCTATAGAAAGAGTGATGAAAGCCAGTACAACTTCCTAGTTTAGTTGATTTAGGTTTTTTAAAAGGAGCTCACATGGCTATGCCAACTCAAGCTGCATCATGACTTTGACTGCAGCATAAAATTCTGTCCTGCTGAACGGAATTAAGACAGAATGGGGTGTATTCGGTATTTTCAGAATCCTGAGGAAGGTCCCTGTAGGTTTTGCCATACACTGTTTTGCTACACAGACTGGAAAGACCAGATAATATTTCAACATAACACAAACTTTCATTTAAAAACTGCACTTGAATCTCTCACTGCTGCTGTACTGTGAATTTAATCTGTTTAATCCTAAAACATACTCAGAACTATCTGGTGTCCTGCTGGTCGTAGGTTAGCAATCACACATCCATAACCTTACATTTGCAGGGGTAAATAAACTAAGACCACTTGGAAAATTGGTGATGTATTACAAAAAAAATTCCTGAAAGGCAATGAAATATAAGCAAAAAAAAAAAAAAAAACCAACCCAAAAAACCAAAACCAAAAAAACCCCCAAACAACATAAGGCAAGATTAATTGTGTTAATACTTACCAGCCGAAATAGCTTAAAGAAATCAACATTTGCATACAAGGCATCTTCTACTCTTTGCAGACTGTCCTGGGACAGGGCACACATGGCCTTGTGTACAGAAGGGAGACCTCTTCGGCTGCTGAAGATAATAAAGCGGTCCAGGAGCACCTCACTGCAAGCAATGTCCTTCAGAGTCAAGCTAGGGACACCATAGGCAAACTGCAACCAAAACCAATGTTTTACTATAATGAAACTTGCATACTGCTCAGGAACAATTAAAAATTTACCAAAAGTGGACAGTTTGATATCAGCCCCTGCTAATATTTTAATGAATGACAGAGAGATGTGATCAGCTGAAGCATCAATCCTTGAATCACCTTCACTTAATGTTATGCTAGATCACCTTGCCTTCAGACACATATTTTGTTTTCTCATTAGTGAATTTTCCTTTCATTGCAAAAGTCCCTGTGAGTCATCTTCCCTTCCTCACTGTCATCTAAGCACACCTGAAGCCATGCCACCCATCCTTATGGCTAAGGAGACATAGTTGCAGCTTGCTTGAAATTATTTTCCCGGGACCAAATGATGGTACTACATCATTCTACCTTTTGTGTTCAGGTTAGTTATATTTCTGCTGTTATTTGCTCTAAGGAAAAAAAAAAGAGCCAATACCTCTCAATCTCAAGCTTGATTTCCCTCAGCATTCTATTTCAGTTATGACTATTCTACTGCAATGCTTCCCACAGCTATTATTCACTGTCACTCTGCACAGGCACATAGCCAGGATTTACGAAGCCATTTTACATTAAATCACACCCATTTACTGATTACCACTTCTAACATAAACATGGAACAGAAAAAGCCCACATTTTTATCTTTAGTGTTTGAATAACAGGAATGCATTAGTTTATAGTTAAACCAATGTAAATGCAGAATAACTCTAGAGAAATGAGTTACATGGGATTTACATTGTGGTTATGGAATGCTCTTCATAGTCTATGAATAAATTCTACTTACTTTATAATATAGAAAATACATGGAAATACAATAAAACGTAGCCCTGGAAATTGCTTATAAGCTAATGTTCTCATCCTCTGTCCATCTCCTTTCACAGTGCAAATTTAAGGAAAACAGCTCAGAACACTGTGATGACTGTAAATGCCTTATGCATTTGAGATGAACACAGACTTTCAGACAAGCAAGAACTATGCACTTACACAATATCATTACGCTAAATGAATTTAATAAGAAATTATTAAATTTCCTATTAGAAATTGTCAAAATCTACCCAAGAAAATAATTTTCTTTAGAAAAATAATCTGCTGAGCATTCCAGTCTTTAAAACATATGGACTGAAAAAACACACCACACCTATACCAGGTCAGACGTAGGTACATATTTATTTCTTATCTATGCAAATTAGGAAATGCATCATTATCAAAATTTTATATGTGCAAATCTCCTATAGTTAGCAGCTAAGACTTTTTTTGGTGGTGCCTGTAAAGAGAATATTTAAAAACACAGAGGAATGAGAAAAAAAAATTAATTTAGTTGCTTTGGAGAGTGGATTCAAAGTAGACTGAGGACTTATTCATTAAGTGCTTCATCTGTCAGAAGCTATCAACCAAAGTGCAAGTGTGGCTCTGGAAAATCAGCATCCAGAATACAAAAGGCAGAGGCAGAGAGGTCTAGAATAACATTATATTTTATCTGCCATGACTGCCCTGAGACTGCCCTGAGTTTCAGCTTATGGAGCAGCAGTTGGCAAAAAAGAAAGGCCTCTGAATTACAGATTGAATTACATACAGATTACACAGATTGTATTTTGGAATTATGATGCAAAAAAGGGATGTGAACTTCTAGAAGTATCTGAGAGGCACTATTATCACTACAGCTGTACTGCTATAAAGGCATTGTTAACACAAGTTTGACAGTGTGGAGAGAGGCAGAACGCAAAAGAAGGAATTCAAGTGACAGATCCAGTCTGTCTTGCAGAAAACCTCCAAAACTGCATACCCCTGCCCTCCCTCAAATTGGAGCATTTGAATTGGAATTAAGTTAATTTATGTCAGTGAAATAATTTGCATATTTGCTCTGTCACTTATGTCTGGGGATGTGTGTGGTAAGAGCAACATATTTTAACCATACACTTCTCATTTGGCATGGTCCTCATCAGGTAGTGTCAACTGAAATGAAACTGGGCTGCACAGGGAGGCAGCCTGGGAAACTTGATTTGATTTGTGAAATGAGGAAACAGTGACATTAACATCACTGAGAAGGATAAACACAGCAAAAAAAAAAGAGTTGTTATTTACAAACTGTAACTGCATTTCAATAATGTACATGAGCAGATGGGATTAGAAAAACATCAAACCTCCACCCTTCCAATTTTTCCGGTAGGCTATGCTGCTGGCAATCTTTCCTGAACTTCTTATTGTGTTTTAACATCAGTTTCTTATCTTTATCTTAGAATGACTCAAAAAAGCAGGCCCTCAGAGGGAAACTTCAATACTTTTTTTTTTAATCAATGTGTCACTGTTTAGCCAAAGCTGGCAAGATGAAGTCCAAATTATTTTTTCAGCTAGTTGGCTGTTTGATCAGGTTTAGCTTTCAGCTCTGTGTGTCATTTCCTGACTCCCAGGCGGCTCAGACCTAGATCTCCAGCCAGCTGTTGGCAACAGTCAGGCTTTTGTAAACAAGTTGCTTTCAGGTTGATCAGCTCTGTGCCATCAGCAGCAGGGGGAAGGGGTGTACAGAAATAAGCAGCTAACAGAGCAGCATGAAGAACTGGAGATGAACTATCATGGCTGAGGATTAAGACAACCAGAGATTTAGGGTCTAGTCATGGCTCTGAAACTTCCACCTCAACCATGCACAAGTCTAGCCCAAGCAACTTGTTTATCAAGAAGGGCTATTGGAATGAAGCAAATTATGTCCCATAGAAAATGCAGTGTTCAATACCTACTAAAAATAATTTTCTTGTTGTGTCTTTAAAATTATGAGATTGCCATTTTCACCTGAAAGAAGTACTCACAGCACCTTCTTTCCTTACAGCTGTAAATCAGCTCTGGTGAGATGATCTTGTATCCCTGTCATTACTGCTAACAAGGAAACTGTATAGCGGACAGCAAAAGTGGTATTTAACACCAGATCTCCTCCAGCTTCCTCTAATCAATGCCAAATTTCTTTAATTTCCAGCATAAAGGAAACCACATCTCTTTCTACATCAGCATAGAAAATACAGCAGAAAGACACCACATTCCAGTAGGTTTCAATCTTTTTTTTTTTGTGATGGTGTTGAAAATGTCAGTCCTGCATACACTGGCAAGCAGAATTTTTAGCAGTAGATGAATGAATGCCACTGGGGAGCTAAAAATGTCTAACACAGCAGCAATCAGCTCTCCTGACACAGCAGACCTCTGGTGTAGAAGAGGTTAGGGAAGAACAGGAAAAGAGAAACCCAGCAGGATATCTGTATATATTCTCCTTGTCACAAGCAGCAAGGAAGCAAATTTTCAACATCTCAGCTGATACAGAAATGTGAAAATACATAGGATGTATCAGTTGACACTGGCTTTGCTATGATCTTGTGGTTTTTCTTCATGATAAAGTGAGGAGATGGGAGGGCTTCTCCTGGTAGCAATCAAGAATACAGCAGATAAGTAATCTAGCTACTGGTCACACCAGCTGGCACCTGTGATGCACAAAAGGAACTGCATGGAAGGTCATGAATGCCCTCCCTCTTTCTGCCCACACACAGTTTCAGTATTTGCATTTTATGTGGCAGTGAAACAGAGGAATTGTGTCTTTCAGGCTCAGTTATTCACTTGCTTCCACCCACACTAATGCAGTGTAGAAATGGTTCCAGAATTCCAATCCAGCAACATTCATTCATTAATACAGCATTCCTCACAGAGCTCCCAGCCACCATGCAGAAGCATATAGAGCATGTACACGCAGAACCAGAGACAGCCTGGACTTGGTCAAACATAGTTCCCTGCTTAACTGCTTCTGGAGAGATTTGACCTGCACTTTTCACTCTGAATTTTCTGAGCAGATCTATTATTCAATCAGAATCTAAGAAAGTGGGTCTGCTACTCTACTTCCACCTGTTCATGTGAGACAATACCAAAAAGCTACCATGCTGGCATTAGGGCAGAGAATTTAAACTATAAACTAAGAAACTCCAATAGTTCTCATCAGGACTATTATCTCAAAAGGATGCAGAGCTTCATTATGGTTTTGAGTCAAGTCTTCAGCCATGGGGATGGATGCAGTACTTGCCAGTACTGTTTCTTGATGCTCATTATTTGGGTGCGAAATCAGGATTTTGCTGTTTATTTAATAATTTATTAATATTTAATGTATACTCCAAGTGTTTTTTAAAGACAAACCAAACATCTTTTCCTCTAGATTCACAGGAAACAAAGGGAGAAATTGTGCAAATTACCCATAAGGCATCAGTTATTCTGGGCCCAAGGCCTTCACTGAGGCTACTTGGCACATACAGCTAGGAGATCCATTCCTCACAGGTAACGACCCGTAACTGTTAAACTCTACCCACCTGCTCAGGGCGCACTTGAGCATTAATGAGCTGGTAAACAACAAAATCTGTGAGGCCAACATTTTCCAGCAAGAAGGAAGTAAGGGTCTCCCCATCTTTCAAAATGTCTAGAATTCGTATTCCTCTTCCTGGATGAGAAAGGAATGCACAGATCAGTGAGATACCAAACAAAGGAAGTTAAAGAACAGCTCATATCCTGGCTTAAACCTGCAAAAGGAATGTGCTTTGGCTCTTATACCTAGTCGTGACTAACTGGGGCTAAAATTATTTTTGGAATTCAAAATCATTTTAATCCTTTGTTGGGAAATGATAATCAGAAAATGCTGAGTGTTCTGGCTCTGCATATCTGATCTCTCAAAGATGTTTCAGACTAGGGCTACAGCAATGGACACATTGAAAGCAGCTCTGACTGCATTTGAAAGTGTCTGATTTTTTCTGATGCAATGCTTTATTTTAAATGTACAGATTCCAATATGCTACTGTTCTTAGTGTCCTTTCTTCTGAGCCTTGTGTAAATAACCTTAGTCAGCCCTTTACATTTACACTAATTTATCACTTGTTGTTTATCAATTTAAGGTAGTTAACCTTATTCTCTAGCATTGCAAAAGTGACCCTTGAAAATCTTCCATGAGAAAAAACTCAATTTGTTTGGAGAAGCATAAAGTGTAGCTTATGCTTCAAATTAAACTAGATTAACAACTACTCCTCAGGCAAACCAATGAGACCACTCACTGTTAAATCAGACACATGTAAGAGGCCACCAGATTTCCCTGATACTGTCTGTAACAATACTCAAAATACTGCTGCTCCTAAAGTCAAACAGTTCCAATCTTTCAAAACTTGTCTCTGTTACAAATCTTATCAGTGAGAACTCTGCCTCAACATCGTGCAAGAGAAAAGCTTGGAGACTTAATGTTGCTCATGTTCATCGAATATTTATTATAACTTTATTAAATTATACCTTTATTAAAGTACCTCACACAGCATCCACGGACTTTGGTAAAGAATGCTTGAATAGCTCTAATTCTTCTAGTCTTTAGAACTGGCAATTGAAACTGACAGGAGCAGTGTGTATTCTACTGACATAGGGAATGTAAATCTAGACATTTCTAATAAACATGCACTCTATTCTGTGAGCTGAGTCTTATCAGAGTTTGCCAACTAACTTCCACAATTCCATCTGCACTAAGCATATTCTGGCCTGAGGCTACAGGGCCTGAGAACTTCTTCAATTGTTTCTCCACATATTTATTCAAGCAGTAAACAATAGCAGGGGTCTGTCCCTCATATTCTTACTGATGCCTTTCCTGGCATCCAGGCAGTGTGGAGGAAAAAGCACACCACAAGAAAACATCTCATCAAAAGTGTCAGCACAAAGGGAAGCTGGGACAAGGAAGGAGGACTCAAGAGCTAGGTCTGATTTCAGGAATCATTAGAAGGGGCAATCACAACTGTGACATTTGCAATTTTTTCCTTGCTCAACTTTGCAGCTATTCTATTAAGATTGTTACTTAAAAGCAATAGTAGTAAGCTATAAAAACAGACAACTTAAATAGCCAATCTTTCAGTAACTTTTCCTGTATGAAGAAAGATGGTAATTAATATTTTATTAGTTAAGCTTCAGAACTGACTTTTTTACTATGTTTTATATAATAGGAAATTCCAAACTTCTATTTTTTTAAAAAGTAAAACACATTTAAAACCCCCACACATTCCAAAGGACCATTACCATTATATGTCACAGGATTGCCAGGAATGTACTCTGTATTTCATGAGTAAAGTTGATATGGGATGCAAAGGCAACTTCCTAAACCATGGGGTGTGGCCCCTTAGCAATACACAGCAAACCCATGGAATGACATGCTTTTCCTCCCCTCTGAATAGTCAGGTTTGATTTCTATGGCTCAGATTATACTCAAGTTCTTGTTTACGTTCTGGAGCATTTGGTTGTCTCACTGTTATTTACAAGGAGATAACCCCTTTTTTACTTCCAGTTATAAACCTCTGATAGGGTAGTGGACCACGTCTATCAGATGGTTTATACACATCCTATTAAAATATATATGGAGAGTGACTAATTTTAATAAGAATGCTATTCCTGTGACAAAGGATTTGAGAATGGGACAGATCAATCCACAAAGCCGGACCATTTTTATACCTTTAGTTTTAGGAGTACCGTTTCAAATTCTGTACTTCAAGTCCAAAACATTTACAATTACACCATTCCCTATTTTCCCCAGGACTGTGTTTTGAGTTTGGCAGGTTGCTTTAATAAAAGTTAATGCAATGAATTTGCAACTTGCAATTCTGTTTGTAGGTGTTCAATGCTTTCTCTTTCTAAACACATTATGAAGTTTCCTTCTTCATTGTTTCAAACCTATTTTAGCTAAGACTGTGACAAAGTACCTCTAAGCACTTCTCTGGGTTATGCTCCTGGCATATATTCACACATGTTCCTAATTTTCCATTCCTCTGCATCTTCCAGTGGCACTTTCTCACTGCTTCTGCTTTTACTGTAATAATAATTAATGACATTTCTTCAGCCACATTTTACTTTGTGTGGTGAGATACATGCTTTTCGAGTTTTGCCTACTGTTACTTAAGGAAAATCGTTGTAGAGTGGAGCTGACTGCCTCTCTCCTTTCCCTTAAATGACAGGTGTTGGTCATTGAACAGATTTTAACTTACCCTAACAGTAAGCAGAGCAACATCTACATACATGTTGCCAGCCTCCAAAGTAACTACTATCCAACTCTCAGAAGGAAAAATTAAGTATTCTAAGGATATAGACACAACAATTACCTGCAATTCTTTCAGGATTAGTTCTCATTGTTTCCATAAACTGAGTCATAATGATCAGTTCTTCCCAGATTCTTCCAAGGTCATGAATTTCAGGGGCTTCCAGTAAAACCTCCTGAGCATCTTTATATACCCTTGCAAGGCTGAAAGGAGAAATAAATAATTTAAGAGTGACGACTCTGGAGAACCTTTCAAGTAAAAAAAAAAAAATGGAAAGGAAAGGAAAGGAAAGGAAAGGAAAGGAAAGGAAAGGAAAGGAAAGGAAAGGAAAGGAAAGGAAAGGGAACTTGACTATCTATATTAGGGACGAGGAAAAAGAAATAAGTTGTTTTGTCCTCAGTTTCAGGTAGTCTGGGGTTCAGTTAGATTTGAAAGTCCACAGAAGTTTTAAGAGGGCTACTGGTGTTGCAGAAGGTTGGCCATTCATTCATTTTTTCATTAGCATGCTGTTCTTTCGGGGGACACAGGACCTTCCCCAGACAACCTTTACTTCACAGTTATAGTGCAAATCTGCCCTGGTTGTAGCCCAGGCCCAGCTCCAGGAGTTGAATGGGGCACTCTGGGCACATGCTCAGCCTAGCAAGTAACATGGAATCATTCACAAGCAGAAACATCCTTCCCCTCACACATTAGTCCCCTCCAATTGGTTAGGCCCCTTCAGAATATTTCTTCTAGGAGGAGCAGGAAAACACAAGTAACAAATAGTCACAGGCAGCTCTTCAACTACTGGTTCTGGGTTAGAACATGCAGATCAAGCAAGGATGCAACCAGATCCTGGGTTTATGAACAAGCATAAAAAATTCTTACTATCAGATAAGGCCATTACACTTCTTTAACAGTATTATGTTTTTCTATGCATGCAGTAGTATATCTTAGTCCACATGACTCACTTTAGCTTACAGGAAACAACAAACAGGAAGGACCAAATTATTGCAGAAAACATTTACTTCTGCTGTAGTGCACTGGATTTACTGGGACTGACAGTGACAGTTTGCTCTGTAACAAGCAACTTAGAAAAGCTAGAATGTACACAAAATAGAACCCTCTAGCTTCACTGTGTGTTTGACTGTAGCCCATCAAAAATGTTCAGCTGACTATTTTAAATCCTGTTCACTAGGAACAAAAGGTCAAATGGTAAATCCACGTTACAGACTTTCACATGACAGGGGCTTCAATGGCCTTCACATTATCAGCCCATGAATTTTAATCATTGGATGCTCCAAAGTGGACTTTGCATGAGGGAGATTTGGATCACTGTTCATATTTAGGCTTAGCAGAGTTCTTTCACTCTAAGGGTCCTTGTCTGCTATACTTTCTTTCATGACTCAGCTGTAAGAAACAAAGCAATAAAACACTCCCAAAGCCCTTTTTCAGTAATAGTCAGGAAATCTCCCATCCTCCTATTTATCAGATACTAAACAAGCTTAGTATCTGAAGGTTATGTGCTGATTAAAGTCTCACAAGTATATAGCCAAAACAGGTGTTACATAAGAAGTGGCAGTGCAGGTTCTTATTTGCTGCTACTTCATCAGAGCTCTCATTCAGAAGGGACAACTAGTGATGAGAAAAGAAGGCTCAGGGATTCCATGCTCTTTTATCAAAAAGGTTTGTCTCAAGCCATTCAGTAAGCAGGTTCTTATGGATTTTAAGTGAATATGTGTTCCCTAGAGACTTGCACTGAAGTCTCTCTCTAAAAGTCCTAAACCTACCATCGTGAGCTCTGTTTCAACTTTGCTGACCACTGTTAGCATGAAACCGAAGTGCTAGAACTGAAAATTTTTGTCTTCCACTGTTTGCACACTGGTGCATTATTATCTTCCCTTTTCATTCACGCTACAGAACAATTCTTTAAAATACTCCTTGGTGTGGTGAGAGACCTTTCTAAGCAAGGTGAGGATACTCTAACCTTTCTTCCTGCATCATTCATGCCCATGAATGTCCAGAGGTGCCCAGAGCAAGCTATTAGCAGTTCCCTAGCAGCAACCCAGTCTCACACACACAGCTCTGCTTACATGGAATTTTTGTAGTTGGACACTACACCTGGACCCTCTCCATGGGTTGGGCTGCGGAAACAGGGATTGTTCATGTTACAGAAGATGCCATGTAACCATGGCAGTGTTCCTGCTGATGGCATTGCCTTGTTTGGGAAGTGACCTAGAGTATCAAAACACAAAATATATTGTTAGGTGTCTTTTCTAATGCAAACTTTGTGAATATAAATAGCATGATGAGTTGGCTCTCTACAGAAGGAATGTGATAGGAATCACATAGGTTTATCTTTAACTGAGAAAAAAGAAGTCACCAATATCAGCAATATGGCTATTTTCAACAAAAATTAATTCTGAGTAATGTGAAGGGCTTTTTAAATAGGTAGTGAGGTAGTACTTTCTCAGTAACAGAATTACAGAAATCCAAAACTAGACAGCACTTTGAGACCCCAGGTAAGTCTGACCAGAAAGCATCTCACAGGAAAACTAGACATTTTTTTTATAGCTTCACTGGTAAGTCTTACACTACGTGGCTACAAATAACTAAGCTACTTGAACTGAAGTTTGTTCTTCCACCACTGGACAGTAACATTCTGCAAACAGGTCGCAATACCTCTGTCTGAGAACACCTGGCCATTACCTACAGCAAGTCGGATCATGATAACATCTTAAACATTCTTACATTCATGTTGGCGATACAGTGGATTGGCTTTCCTCAGCCAGACAAGTGCAAGAAACAATGACAGAGGCCACACAAGCTCCACTAGAAAACGAAGCTAGAAAAAAAGGACAAAAGTAAATTAAAAATAAATTTTACAAATAGACCACCATAGAGTCACTAGGTGGCTAAAGGCATGAGACCTCCTCTCACAGCAGAAAAACCCAGTGCAGCACGTGCCCATGGCTATCCATTGCCTGTTTCACCATTTGAAAAGGAAACCCAAAAGAGGATTTCATCAGAATGCCATGAAGCATCACCATTAACTCAGTGCTCAGTGGCTTCTCCACCTCTTCTAAAGAAATATCTAAACATCCTGACTGAGGTAAAAAGAGGCAGGAGGTAGTGCATGACCCTACAACAAGGATTAGATAAAAGAGACAAAAGGATTTTTTTAATCCACACTTTGACACTGCTGGGCTCATTAGCAGGCTGCCAATACACTGTGCTTACCCAAAGGTAAAAGACTTCAGCATAAGCTTTACATACTTTGACCTTTACTTTTGCTTCTTTTTTTGTCATCATTCATTTCAATGTTATTGATTTCCTAATACCTGTAGAAATGTATGCATTAAGATCAAACACCTCATTCAACAACACAGAAGACCCCATCAAAGGCCGCTTCATTGCCCAGACCTTTCAATACACTTAGAACAGTCGCTGGCTTCCATGTCAAGTCAGAAAATCAAGGGCACTGCTTTAGCACAGAGCAACATCCTGCCTGGTTTTCAGTCTGTTTCCTCTACTCCTGTGTTTCAGTTTGTTTTACTGCCTCTGTGTGTTTTGGCAGAGGTTTGAAACTACAATCCTTTGATCCTGTAACACAGGCCTTGGGCTCTGAGGAACAGCAATGGGATTTTTGTGTCCAGACACATCACACTTTTTTGCTCCTCCCTGTAACAGCCAGGACAAAATATCTTCAGAACCAGGGTTGTAGCCCATGCACAGGAAAGCCCCCCTTGTTTCTTTACCTTTGCTTCCTCCTCCCCAGCCAGGTAGCAAATACCTAATAATAATGCACACAGCAGCAGAGCCAAAGACAAGATGGGTTACACACGAATGTTGTTTTGGGCAAAAGGCACTCCACAGCATAATTAAGAACAGGTTTTTTGGAGCTGGCCTGTTTTTCCACTATAATTTTGTCTAACAGCTTTATTTATTATTTATTCTTACAGCAAAAGGGTAGAAAGCTTTACATCAGGCAACAATTTGCTATTTCATAATTTTCCTCTTAAGGATTTTCTTTCTAAAACAGAACAGTAACAAAAAACCCACCCATCACCACCTAGGAAGTTATGCATGCCTGAACTTTTTAAAAGCAAACAAAATCTTACCAGCAGCAAAGAGCAAATGACAATTATTAGAGAGGGAAACCTGACAGCTGTTGCACACAGCTCAGAACACAGTGTTACAGACCCTTCCCAGCAGGGGCCACAAGGTCTGATCAACATCCATTGCCATCCATTTGGGAAACCATTTGGGACAAGCACTGAACACTCAAACTCAGAGGGGCAGGAACTGGTGAGACTCCTTGGTGCACCTTTCCTGCAGAGTTAATCTGTGTTAATGCTCAGATGTTGGTTATTTCTTCATCCCCAGGAAATACAAAATCCTCAGACTTGAATTTGGTAGCTCCTTTCTGTCTGAGTTAACTGGTTTGGAAAAGACTGAAGTCTGAAGCCCAAGGGAAGCCTTCTTTCAATCTGGTACACAATGTGTTGTGTGGTAGGGATGGACCAGTGCTGTCAGACCCCTGATTCTTTCCTGTGGACCTTATGCAGAGGATCAAAGATGTCTCAGAATTCACTAGAAGTATCAGAAAGCAGCCCATAAGCCTACAGAACCACATGATAAATAACCAGAAATCCCAGCAACATGCACAAGGAAATGTAATGTCCAGAGCTGTAATGGAGCAAGCACAGTGATACAACCATATAAATGTGAGAAGCTTAAACTGGCTGTGGATCAACTGTTGACTCTGCAATGAAGTCTTGCTGTAAGATGAAGTATCATAAGATCTAAGAGAATTTGAAAGTACTTAAAATACTTATGGGTTTTGCTTTACTTATGTCATTCAGCCACACTAAAAAAGACACAATCTGTGTGAAGTGTAAGGTCATAACTAGAATCACATCTAAGAGCAGCTGAGTGTGAAGAGCAAATCTAAAATTAGGAATCAAACCTTCCTTAGCTGAATGGTGCTCATTATGTTTTCTAACAACAGATCTTTTTATGTGAAAATATATACATATTACTAACCACAACTCTTCTGGTACGCAATATTATTTGTCAAAGAAAATCCCAACACAGCTATTCTATGTTTGGTCTGTAAAGAGCAGCTTTGCAAACTACACCAGACAAGATGCCAGACAACAGGCCCCTACAAAGATCACATGTGATTCTTTGAGGGACTTGAGAGTTTTACATGCTGATAAATGTACCAGTCAGTTAACCCAGTGGAGTGCATGGTTCAAACCTGAAATCCAAAGACTTTACCTTTTGTCTTTTCCGAAGGATCCAATTCTTCCAGAGTAGAAGTCTGACTTGCCTAAAGAAGTTCATTCTTCTGCATCAATACTTCTGGTTAACCTGTGGCAAAGGATGCATTGCCATTTCTCAGCTGACAGCAGAAACAGACCTTAGAGCAAAATAACAGCTTTCTCTCTTTATTTTAAGATTATGTTATCACAGAGATTGGTTCCTTTCATTGTCTGCACCATTTAATTTTGCACTTGATACACTATCATGCATGAAAAATCGTGAGTTTCCTTTGGTTGGAGGCTACTTCCTGTGACACATTTATCAGCACCAAAAAGCAGTAGAGAGGAAAAACAGCTTTTTTGAATAAAAAAAGTCATGAACATTGAATCTGGCTGTTAACTTGGACTTGCATGTAATGAAGACAATTAATTGTTTCATCATTTATCACAACAAATCTGTGTTTTTAAACTAATTTTTTCCTAAGAAAAGATGAATTTATGTCTAGACATTAGTTTATATAAAACTGTTTAGCTATTATGATACAATTAGGTTTACCATTCAAACATTATAAATGCACATTGATTAATAGAGTCTGAAATGGATTTTATAAAAGCAAATCCATTCTGCTGCCATTTCCTTAAAAAAATACAGGATCTCCTATTTTTATGTTTTCAAATTCAGTAACTCCCACTACATTTTATTAGATATACCACAGGATTTAAACCATTGCATGCTCTGCTTTTCAAGTTCATGACTCATTATAATCACCAGGAATTTTTACCTTCAAAAGGAAAAAGGAAATTTGACATTTAAATCCAGATATCAGATAAATGACCTGTTAAAAAATAAACAAATCATTTAAATTTGCTACCTGCATCAGCTTCCTACTTTATTGCTATCCTACATTTTAGGATCACCTCTAAATTCACGGTGAACAACCTGTTCCCTTCAGACTGGTTTGTTTATAAAACCTTCACTAGGAGCTAAAGGGAAAGAACCTTGCTTTCCTAAATGGAACAGCTTCAGGGATGTGAGTTGACCTTATACTGCTTTGAAATCTAAATTAGACAGGTGAAGATGAGACAAAACTGTAGGAAAAGAAGAACTTAAATAATGCAGTCAGAAGACACTGGACAGATAAACCTCAGATTCCATAGCAGCACAGAATAAATAAAGAATAATTAATTTTCAGTCCTGAACTAACCTTTCCTATCTGAGCATTACTCAGACAAACTAACAGATTTGTGTGGTTAAGATTCAAGCTTTGCTACTTTAAGTAGAGCAAAATACTATAATAAAAAAGCACAGTAGAACCTTGATAAAGAATAGTACCTAGTAATAATGTGGGGAGAACTCCAATTGGACTGAGGAGGTACTTGAATTTCTGGAGTGATTAGTCATGGTGGAGAGCTATCTTCACTCTTTACAGGCAGCACCATGCTCATAAAATCAGTGTTGGCTTGGGACTGCTGAAATCAGAAAGAGTGCAGGCACTGAAAGAAATTAAATTTCAAAAAAATAAGTTCATTTATATAGATAACAACACTCTCTTAAAATCAGGAAAAAACAACTACATTTAAGAACTGAGTGAACACTAAATTCCCTATACATTTTTAACTGTAAAGGGCATCTGAAACAGCAATGCAGTAAAACCTCCCAACAGTGCTCATGCTGGGCAAGGACTCTATATAAGCACTATCACAGCTTCCCCGTGATTGTTCTCCCAAGTAGAAGCTGAAAAACTATCCAGCCTTCATTATTAAAAAAAAATTGAAAAAGCATGTGGCAGTACTTGCCTTTTTCTTTCCCTTTCACAGGGCTTTGGGGACACCTTTGAAAATCCTCCCCAAAACTGCTTCACTGAATTTAAAACTCCATAGATTTCCCCAAGCCCCCTGCAGCTCTGACAGCAGAGCACTGCACTCTGCTTCTTTCTCAGCACCATCGCAGGGCCTTCGAGCCCCTGCACACAGGTGCCACCTAAACCAGCCACTCTAACTTGGCTTCTGGCACAAAGGATAACAAAGGATCTGGCCATCCCTATGTTCTGAAAGGTGAGCCAGCAGGGAAGAAGACCAGCCTTGGCTGAACAGGGCACTTTCACTGGAAGTCAGGGAAAAATAGAGAGTTTATGACCTTTGGAAGAAGGGGCAGCCAGCTCAGGAAGAGTGCAAGGATGTTGTTAGGTCACATAGAGAGAAAATTAGAATAGCAAAAGCTCAGCTAGAACTCAAACTGACAACCACTGTGAAAAATAATAAAAAGTGTTTTTATAAATACATTAACAACAAAAATAGGGCCAAAGGAAATCTCCATCCTTTATTGCATGCAGAGGGAAACGTTGTAACCAAGGATGAGGAAAAGGCCTTGGTATTTAATGCCTTCCTTGCCTCAGTCTTCAACACAAAGATCGGTTATCCTCAGGGCAACCAGTCCCCTGAGCTGGTAGACAGGGATGGGGAGCAGGAAACCTCCCCTACAATCTATTAGGACATAGTTAGTGACCTGCTGTGCCACTTAGACACTCACAAGTCTATGAAGTAGGATGGGATCCACTCGAGTACTGAACAAACTGGCAAAAGAGCTCACCAAGCCTCTCTCCATCATTTATCATTCATCCTGGTAAACCAGGGAGGTCCCAGATGACTGGAGATTGGCCAATGTGACAACCATTTGCCAAATGGTCATAACAATCCCAGGCAGTGCTACAGACTGGGAGTGTCTGGAAAACTGCCCAGTGGGAAAAAGCCTGGGAGTGCTGGTTGACAGCTGCTGAACATGAACCAGCATGTGCCCAGGTTGCCAAGAAGGCCAGTGGCATCCTGGCCTGTATCAGGAATAGTGTGGCCAGCAGGAGCAGGGCTGTGATTGTGCCCCTGTACTTGGCACTGGTGAGGCCACACCTCGAGTGCTGTGTCCAGTTGTGGCCCATCACCTCAGGGAAGACACGGAGGGGCTGGAGCGAGTCTGGAGAAGGGCAGCAGAGCTGGGGACGGGGCTGGAGAGTGAGTCCTGTGAGGAGCAGCTGAGGGAGCTGGGGTTTAGTCTGGAGAGGAGGAGGCTCAGGGAGAATTTACCATTCTCTACAACTGCCTGCAAGGAGGGTTTAGCAAGATGGGGGTTGGCCTCTTCTCCCAGGCAAACAGTGACAGGGTAAGAAGGCATGGCCTCAAGCTGCGCCAGGGAAGGTTCAGGTTGGACATCAGGAGGAATTTTTTCACTGAAAGGATTGCTCAGGGAGGTGGTGGAGTTCAAGAAATGATTGAACGTGGCACTTAGTGCTATGGTTTAGTTGATGTGGTGCTTTTAGTCAAAGGTTGGACTCAATCTTGGAGGTCCTTTCTAACCTTAATGATTCTAGTCTATGATTCTGTGGCAACCTCCGCTTTTACAAGAGGCTTTGATCTAATTTCTGTTGAACACATGTTCATATCACAGGTAAGACCCAGCCTGCTTCAATCTAGACAGAGAAACAAAGCTTCATAAAGCCACAGAGAGAAGCTAACTCTGACTAATGGCAGTGCAAAGCAGAGAAACCAGCACTGCTGCTGCTTCTCAGCTGCAGACTGTGTTTAAGCCCTACCACAAAGTCTGAGGCAAACAGATAATTTAATTGTTTTATCCAGCAAACAAGCATTTTACCTCTAAAATCCTAAAACAAGTTATTTTAAGAAAATGGATCTCTTTTTGCTGTCCACATGTTTGCAGAGACAGGTCTAACAGATTAAACTAATCTCTCCTAATTAGATTTTTACATCACAACTGGATGATGGTAGGGGATATTTTGCTTTCTACGGTCAACTACATCTGCTGCTCCTGTGACCCATTTCTGCTTTTTAGCTTTACAAAGGGATCTTCAGAAGTAAACAGAGAAAGCTTATGCGGGGCCTATCACTTTAAAAGGGAGGGTGTAATACAGTTCTGCTTATGGAGCACGCTGCACAATTTCACTGTAGCTCTACCCACAGTCATCACTATGACTTAGCTATTTCCTAAAGATCTGTAGTTTGTTGCCAGCAACAAATCATGAGACATTCCACTTATGTATCAGAACATAAAGAAAGCAGTCAGTGGAAATAGATATTTGGTGACAGTTCTTACGTTATGCCTACAGTAGGTATCTCGTAACATAAAAGTTCCCTGTAATGTGCTTCATGAGCACCTATAGGCAATACATGGGGTCACATGGCATGTGTGTTGTGATATCCCCTTACCTCACACACATACGCCATAGTTTTAACAGCTGTTTTAAATATCAGAATTTTGTTTTCTTACTTCCAGGCTTATTCCTGACTTTTGACTAAAAAATCAAGTCTGACTAAATGCTATTTGTCCAGCAAATTATAAAAAACATCCCCAGTAATCTCTCCAGTACCACAAGCAAACATTTCTGTAAAATAAGGTGAATTTTAAAACTACCTGAAAATGAGCTTTGAAAATATGCACATTTAAGTGTATTGGGTGTGCTCATGGGCCAGCACTTCTAATGTTCACCAATGCTTTCCAGCACCCAAACAATTTCCTAACCCATGAGACATTCTTATGCATGTAGATGTCCCTTGACACAGGCTCACTAGAAAGTTCACACAATTAATGCTAACACAATTTTGCCTAGACTAACTGTAGGAGTGGGTGTGTATAAATGTATCCTATATCAATAAACAGATACATCTATGTGTATGGAAAGAAAACTACACAAACACAGGTTGGGGCTTCCTGAGTTAAGTTTTGCAACTATCTCATACTACTGGGGAAAACCAAAGCTGAAGCTTTTTAGGTGTTTCCTATGTATTTCAGAGGCCTCCCTCTGAAATAAGGAGTAAGCTGGAAGACAAGAATGCAAGTTCTGTCAAACCAGGATCAAATGACAAAACATCAGAGAGACTAAGAAAAGGCCCCATGGAACTTCTGTTTGAACGGTGTATTTCTATGAATCAAAGACAATCACAGGCTCTTTCATGTCAAACACAGAGAAACATGGAATCTTAAACAGATCCCATTCTTATGCAAACCCAGCAGTGGGCTAATCACCCCAATGTATGGATAAACAAGCACAAAGCAGTGGAAACACACATGACATACTTTCCACTTCTAGCATAATTCAGCTTACTTCATATAAACATTGCTTTGTCATCCAGCTGCATAAGGCCTGAGGAGCAAGGATTTTCCTAGCATTCACCTTCCTCAAGCATTTAACATTTTGGAAGATTTAGGATAGCTTTTTCTTCTACCTGTGAGTGAGACACTTTCCAAGGGCCCTCTGGATCTCTAAATTAGAAAAAAGAATTCCCCCCTCTCTCTATGAATATAAATGGGCATGCAGATAGAACACTTTATTCAGAAAGCTTTGTCTCCAAAGAGTCTTCCTGTAAGACTTACTTCCATGAATATTTTAAATAACACAGTTTGTAAATATCAGACATTCCCTGTCCCTCCCTCCCCCCCACCTCCCCTCTACTAATGGGAAGTTGAAACACTGGGTTTGGCTCTATTTTCCCAACATATTATGTGTATGTTGACAAGTGGGATGGCCCAACAAGAGAGCTCTATAGTGAAACAGCGGGTGCTGAGGACCAAGGACCCATGCACTATTTGCCAAAGGGTTACTTCAGATGAGCTCCAGGCACAGACTGAAGGTGCAATAGCAGCTGCGGCACATCAGGTATGGCGCTGAAGCACACGTTCCAGTTTAGGTTCACCCAAACAGAACTAACTTTGTGTGCTCTGAGACCACTCTGTATGGTGAGCCACAGTGGTATGTAGCAAAGTCACTCAAAAAGTACACACACACACAGCTAAATTACCAACGTTACCATACGTGCGCTGCCTTCGCACAGCGTTTCGTGTCAGCTTTCAGATTAGCTCCGTTAGGCCTCTGCTACATGGAAGTTAAAGAGTTCATGGATTTGCAAGCAAGACACAGACTTCTTACACAGAAGCAACAAAAACCTTGAAAACTTACCATAAAAGCTTACCTCATCTGTGAGCACTGCTGAGAGAGAATGGTTTCCGAAGGAATGTTAAGCTTGGCAGCAAAGAAACACATATCTTAGATGCAGTTAGCACTTGCAGAATAACACTGCTCAGTCGTAAGGAGATTGTTTTAATCCCCTGCTTGATACAGAACAGCTCAAGCTGCGAGTTTAAGGACTCATGAATAAAAATCCTCCCAAATATCCAATATGACCTACCCAAGCACAATCAAGCCTGTACCAGGATGTTGATATTTCTGTATTTCTTCAGATCTGAACAAACCCCATATTTGAGAAGATGGTTTCAGAAGGGTAGTTCTGGTAGCATCAGGGGCTCTACTAAACAAACAGCTGTCATGACTAATTAGGTCAGCGACTTACAGAAGTCGGTACTCTGCCAAAGCTTTAAAAGGGATGAGGCAGTGCATTACGACTTCAGAAAATGCAATTACCACGCAAATCTGACAGCAAGAGGTTTCCTGCCCAGAGTTCAAGCTGCAGGGTTCTGGCACTTCGGTGATCCACAGCCTGTCACCTCGGGCAGGTGGGTAGGATTGCTGCAGTTCCATTGGAGTGAAGCCATTTCAAAGCAAGACTGAAGAAAATCTGCATCTGAACCAAAAGAAACAAAAGGGCCAGCCGAAACGTTTCCAGTTCCAAAGGAAACCAAGCTTTTTCCACTAGGCTTAAGGCCCCGCTGCCGCGGCCCCTCCTCACCCTCACCTCGGGCGGCCGCCGGACCCGCTCCCTCACAGGGCGGGGCGGCCCTCAGCGTACGGCCCGAACACAACACGGCCGTGACGCCACCGTGCAAATGTTTACGAAAAGTGAGAAATTACGAAGCTACAGAGTGTACCCGAAGCCGCCGCCTCCCAGCCTCCCCCGCAGGCCCCGCTGCCCTCGGGCTGGAGAGTAGGCTCGGGAAGAGCCCCTGGCCGCGGCCCTGCGCTGCCGCCACGCCGGGCAGCAGGTTGTAACTCTTAGATAGGCTCCAAAGGTTTCCATTTCCAACGTCGTGCCCTTGCTACTTCGCTTGTATTACCTCAAAACAGTTGAAGAAATTATAAAGCTGGGAAATCATCTTTTGCAAAGGATGTTTTTCGTGAAATAACATGGGTTTGTTAAACACCTACAGATCCCCACCCACAGGCACCAGGCCCTGCTCTCCCCGCGGCCGGCCCAGCCCGCTGGCACCTGCGGCGCTGTGGGAAACACCTGAAAAAGAGCAGAAACCTTTCGGGCTAGCACAATATGGAAGCAGATATTACATAAAAGGAGTATGGCAAGAGCCAGTAATAATTGGTATTATGACTTGATTAAGAAACGTCTGTCTGTTTCTCACGGGTCAGTATTCACTGTTGTATTTATCTCAGGAGCCTGCTCTCGGGAGTATTAGAGACCTCCATCACACTAGCTGAACAGCTTTATTAAATGAAGGAATTATCAAATTGAGAAGTTTAATTAATTTCTTAAGCCATTACAGTATCCAATGCTAGATATGCTAAAACAAATATAGCGAGACAATAAATTTAATGATAATTCACAAATTATTTTGCTATATTGGTCCTAATCAATATTGATCCTTTCACAACTGTGCTGTGAAGTTATGCTACACTGTCTTTAATGATTCATAAACCAGTTGTGTGGGGTATATATAGTCCACTCCTCCACTGTCAAAGTAGAACAAATTCCCACCTATGTCAAGAAGCCTTTCCACGTATTTTGTTCTGCAACTCCCAACACCAGTCTGGGCAGACAGCAGCATCTGGGACTTTCAGCTTTTCTGCAATAAGAGGCAGCTCCCCAAAGAAATTACCTCAAGCACGAACAGAATCATGCAGTGATAGGATGGCCTTGGCCAAGAATGCAAGTCCTGCTTCTATGGAAATGTGACAAGGAATCCAAGTCCAGCATTGTGAGTTCTGGAAATAAAAATCAGATTCTGTCCACCAAACAGAGTGTGGGATTTTATCTGGTGGTGTTTAGGGAAGACTGGCAAAGTAATGGTGTATTAAAGTCCAGTGTATTTCCTGTTGCAAAACAGAAATGTGATTCTTCGTCTTTGCTATCCTTTGAGAGTCATCTTGGTGCTTACATCAGTAGAAAGTACCATGCTAAAACAACTGTACTCTATAGTATGCAAGAAAGGGTTATGCTAATTGTAATCCCATAAAGAAAAGCGTGCCACCCCCTAGCCCCAGAAGACAGATCCAGGAGAGTACTACACTATTGCAAAGGCCAAACATGTGTATTTTAATAAGTTAGAAGAAATCCAGATATAGAAGCCATAGAGTCACTGAAATGTTAACACGTTAATATATTTTAAAGCAAATATAACACAGTGTACACATAAAAACCATTTAATACAAAGTGAAAACCATTAGATGCACCTACTAATGCTGATTTTTGGTTATTTTCATCTGTTTCATGGAAACTTGGAAACAAAGCTCTTCATTTCAGTTACACTAGGTTAAGTGGTAAAACTGATCTATAATAGCAAGCAAATCACTGCCTTTTCATTCACCTGGGAAAGACAGCACCATGGCAACTGAGTGTGTCCAGAAGGGCACCCAAGTGAAACAGGCTGTGCACATTTGCCCCACTTGCTAAGCCATACAAGAAACCAGATGTGAATTGATTGCTGCTTCTGAATAGTAAAGCTCAGTAAGTGCATCCTTGCTGTACAAAAAAAAAATTAAAGTGACAATATAGAAAACTGGCAACAGATAACCATGTCTGCCTAAAATATACACATATGATACATAACTATTGCCATGCTGGCCAGTATGTAAGCCTGTTCAAGAGCAAAGCTTTAATTGCACAGATTAGAAAAATGAACAAATGCTTTTACAGAGCAAAGCACAAGCTTTGGTTTACGCTTAGACAATGAACGTTAAACCTTCCATTTTTATTATAACATCTATTAAGAAAAATAGCTGTTTCTCTATGAATAAGCACTCCATTCCACACAATGAAATGATGCTCAGTGTCTTATTCAATGAACCCATTAACTGTGTCTAGACTGGGAATGTATTACATCTTTACTGAAAGCTACTGAACTACAAAAAGTTTGACATATTCGATTCACGGTTCCCCAGGCCTCCCCCCATTTTTAAAATGCCGCATATATAAAAATAACTCCAATATGGCACAAAAGTGGGATTTTCAAGGGAAGGCAAAGGATAAAGGGGCAAAGGGAAGCCTCCACTGCGCAACATCAAGAAATTGCATATAGTCCAAGAGGAATTTGCACCCTATACAAAATGAGCTTCCCTGTGTTCCAGTTCTTGGATCCTTTTTGGTCTCAGTCTATGGTAAGCAGGCTTCAGATCTGTGGGGTGAATATCCTCTGAGCTAGATTTCTGTTCATTTGTGTTTTGTTCAGCATCACCTGACAGAAGTGCGGAGCTCCTAGCCAGTTTCACAGTATTATCCTGGGGGAGCACAGAGCTAGCACTGGTTGGTGCACAAGCTTTAGCAGAAGAACCATCTCCATTTTCTTTTGATTTGTTAGATGGAGGTTTATAAAATGTCCCTGGGGGTGGTTGCAATGTTCTTGGTGCCCTAAAGGCAGCAAGAGGATTAACATCAGGACCATTCTCTTCCGCTGCTGTCCTTCCCGACCCGACAACAGAATATGGCTTATTAGGAAGAATGGCATTAGCTGAATTGTTACCAAGGCTGCATGATGATGATAAAGCACCTGCAGTCCCACTCTCAAGTGCACGGATCTCCTGGGGCACATTAGTCATGATCATTGCTGTCCTTGCTGTGATATCATACTGTTTGTACTGCTTGTCCCAAGTTTTTCGCATCTGGGTGTCATAACAAGGCAGTCTGCAGCAGGTATCAACAGCAGGGAGTGCCTTCACCTCTGAGACTTCTTCAATAGTAGGGCTTCTGCCCAGCTTCTCTGAGCTTACTGCCCCTGCATTTCGTGAATTTCTTTCGTTCAAAACACACGGAGGAAGTATTCGGTCTACAGGCAGGCTGACGGGGCGAGACGCTGGTTTTGTCCTTGGAGCCCGCAGCGGAACTTTGGCAATCTGACGGTTGGGTTTTACAGGAAGTAAGTTCATTTTACAGGGGTCTTCACCTACAGAAATGAATGGATCATTGTCTTTCTCTGAAGCTGGACTCACAACATCACCTAGAAACACACAAATAGATGTGACTGGATCTTTGCACAACGAGAAAGCAGCAAGACTTCAATGACCCATTGCTAGTTAGTATTTTAATGGAACAACAGTTTTTAGGGATAGCTTGTATACATACTAGCAACAGCCTATTCTAGCCAAATGCAAGCACTTCACTAGCAGTAAAACAAATACTGTATAGCTGTTATCAAAGAGAAAACAGACAAAGAGACACTTCACTTTTTGCCTGGTGCTTTGCCATCCCTGAATATTTTCAGTTTTAGTATGTTCCAGGATGTTCCAGCACTGTTGATGTATGGGATATGACTGAACTGGTAACATCAGATGAAAATCAGTACAATTAAAAGGGAATATGTATAGTTACTCATAAATGAAGTATGTGAAATCATACCTACATTAAACCAAACCCCTGTAGTAGCATAGGCAGATAAACAGAAAAAAAAAATTAGAGTTAGAATTAGGTTAGCAAACCTAAGGTTTTTTAAGCAAAAATGCTGATATCCAAAATGCTCTGATTCTGTCAGACAATTACTCTTTCCAAAGCCTTCTGGTGTAGTTCCAGTGAGTGGCAATGATACACATTTTGGGGGAACAGTAGTCAAAATACCTAAATTGCTGGGATTAGTTTACAGCATTGTAGTGGATTTCAGAAATCAACAGTCACAGCATAATTATGGCTTTTTTGTTTGCTTTCTTCAAAAAAAGGGAGAAACCAAACCAATGTTATATTCTCTTACCAAATGCTTTAAGCTCTGATTCCATAAACACAGATTTCTTAAAAGCCTTTAGAAAGACTTAATTCTCTGTTTTTCTTAAAAAAATAAACAGTATATCAAACAGTGATGAACAGGTTTTATCACTTGCTTCTGTCTATACTGCAGAGCTACATGCACTATAATCTAAAGCATCCAGGGCTCCTTATTCACCCACACCCAGAGTTAACAGCATACTAACCAGTTACAGATATATCTGCTTCTTCCTTTGTGTTCTTGCTATTCTTTGATTCCAAAAAGACCACAGCTGTTTCTGAAGCTCTTTCACGTGGAACTATTTGAATACCCTGCTAACAAAAAGTCAGAGCAGAAGTAAATGAGAACTCAACAGAAAAGGCACTCTTTATCAAAAAAACCCACAAACATTTATTAGAAATATGCCCTCTAATACTCCAGAATTTAACACAAGTTAATATGGCACAGGTAACATTGCGGAAGCAAAAGTCACTCACTTCCTTTACAGCAACAAACGATTTCCTCTGCTGCTGGGGCTCCCTCTCATCTGCTGATAAGGCAACTCTGACTGTAACAGCTGTTTCTTCAGAATGAGAAGTGCTCAGAAGTGGTTTCAATGAGACATCAAATATCTTTTCATAGTATGTTATGAGCAGCTCCACTACCCGGGCCTGATAAGGGTAGTCCACAAGTGATGACAAAGAAACCGTAGCATCGGTTTGACGTGGTCTGATCAGAGTTGGGCCAAATATTATGCCAAGGTTGCTGGCTGACATTTTATTTTCATCACACTGTTCTGTAACTCTGCACAAAGAGGGGAAAAAAACACCAAACCAAAAAGAAATCCCCAAGTGTTAGAGGGTTTTGTTACTTCAGAAATACTTTTCATATTAAAATCTTACATCTAAAGAGGATAAGAGACAATAAAAAACAAAGTGAGTTTGGTAGGCAGGCAGAATCTTCAGTGCAGACCACATTTAAGAGTGGCTTGAACTTCCCACACGGTGTTTTTATGTCATATTTCTTAAAGTTATTTGTGGCTATTTGGCATTTCTGGGCTTAGGGAAGAGAATGTCTCTCATTCTAAGTAATAACATAGCTATAGCCCAATATTACCCATTTTTATAGGTAATCATCAGTTTAGTACACCATCACACAAACCACCACTTGGAGGACAAGGAAGTGAAATGTGACTGAAAAATGGTTATTAAGAGACATGATACAAGTTCCAATTTTCTGTTAACAGCTGCCAAATCACTGCCCTATCTTTGTTACATTGCAATTTAAATCATATTTAGATCCCTGCATGTGACACTAATTACTACTGACCCCAATGCTAGCAGAGGATCAAAAGCAATGGAGGTCAATGCGTTCCCTGCTTTATTTCCCTTTCATATTTTTCTCTCACTTGGGAATTCATTACATGGAAAAAACTCCAGCAACTGAACAGTGTCTTCAAAGGCATATGTGACTTCTTCCTCAACAGTCATCAAAAAGGTACAAGAGATTCCTACCATGCAGCACATAGCAGTTAAGTTTTCAACATCAGTTTGCATTTAAAGTATTTTCTTACCTGTGAAGGTGTCCAATAAGGTACTGAAGAGTGTTATAGTTTGGTACAGGCAGTTGTTTCAGAAGATCTTTAATTTTAATGATGATCCTATTCAGTTCAATACAGAGTGACTGCTTTGTCTTTGCTTTGGGGCTAGCTTGCTTCGCATCCAACTCCTCATTAGCGTTCTGACTTTCTTTTGCAAGTCCAATGAACTCATTGTAAAGCCGAAACAAAATCAAGGGCTCTGGAAGCTGAAGAAACATGATAATTTCAGAAACATACTTAAACCTGAATTTTAACTGTTTCCTTCCTGTTTTTCTTCAACTTTTTCTGGTCTAGCACCTTTTCTTAGATGATGACATTGTTCATTAGCTCAATTCCCAATTTTTTCAAACCCAATCCCAGCTAACAAAGAAACTCCTTCCTACACCTTTTTCCAGAAATCATTTGCTAACACTTTCTTAAATAGCTCCAGGACTGAGCATTTATCACAATTTATTGAAATAAGACTTCAAGGAAAAAAAAAACAACTTCAAAATCACTTAATGGTGATGATCATAGATTTGAATGCTCATCTCTTACAGCCAGCATGAGAAAGAGGACAGGACCATGCAGCTAAGGATTATTCCTTTCAGGGTTAACAAGTTTTCAGAGTGACTCAATTTCACTGGGAAACATCCCAGCTTCATTTTTTCCACATACATACTGAAACTTTTTCAGAAAATTCAATCATGAAGCTTTAAAGCTCTGTTTTAGAAGAAAAAGATGGGTAATCCCTCCATAATGAACACTTCATGACCATAATGAACACATCATGACCACTATAAGTGTTTCATGACATTTTTGTTAGCATCAGCATCTATCTGCATGAAGAGGCAAGAACATGGGAATCTTTTAAACTCAACATAAGACAGGCAAATTCACTGATCAGAAAGGTTTTAGAAATTAATCTCTACTATGAGTAGACAAACAAAAGCTTGTTATGCATATGGTACTAAGAAAAGCCATAATATCCATGTGGATATTCCATGTGGAATACATATTGTAATCCCAGCAGTTTTCCCAGCCCTTGTCACAGGCACCATGTGTAAATAAAGAAGCCATTGCAGTTATACAAGGCACTTGTTTAATCTGGTGCTGTAGGACTGCTGAAAAGGGGTGGATGTTTTGTACAGTACTGAAGAAATATACTACAGCACTTTGGTTTTCCATCTGACCTCTCAACTCCATACCTGGCGGAGATACAGCTTGAGAACATTGCTGATATCATGTGCATAGAGCTCTGAGAGCTCGACCAAATCCTTTCCATTTTCAAAAGCTTGACAAAGCTTTTCAACTCTTGACTTGGCTCCATTCACACGATAGATGCCCTAAAATTAAAAGACCAGCACAACTCTATTTCAATTTGAATGGAACTTGTAAAACACAGATGATACTGACAGCATTAAAATTTTAAGAGAATTTTTTTTTAAGACTGTGTCAAACTTAAGCATGAACAAACTTGAGCATACCTTGACATTCAGTGCTCTGCTTTCAATTTCTGATGTACACTTTTTGATGATGAAAGGAATGCCATCAGGAACATTTTTAGCAGCTTGGGCAAATTCCACTCCAAATAAGTGAAGCCTTCCATGAAGTTTTTTGTGCCCACATTGAATAGCTAAAGTCTCTAAGCATTTTTTATGGCATGCAAGTGAACACTACAGGGGAAGAAACAAAAGAGCACATGGCTTGGATACAATCTGACACCATAAGAAGTATTTCTGCTGTTTCACCCCATATGTGAGCAAAACAAAAAATTTGTTAGTGTGTTGTCCCTCTGCTTTAAGTTCATGGTGATTGTACGAGTCACAAACTCCAGTTTTATACAGAAACAAAACTCCCAAATTTACACAAATCTCAAGCAGCAATTAAAACTAATTTTCAACTTACCTCCTCACATTCAGCTCCATGAAATACTACTAAGCCGTCACATTCTCTGCATTTAGATGGAGCTCTCAGCTTCCGTAGTTTGTGTGTTTGTGCTGCTTTGGACATATTGGCATTTCTAAAAGGTCCTGGAGAATTTGCAGTTTCAGATGTGAGATCATTTAAACCTGAAGAGAATTTCCCTGTTATAGTCATTTTAGTATCTACTACTGGGGTGGTAGTTACTTTGAATTTTTAGAATTGTGCTGCAGAACACAAGTCTGTAAGTAATGGCAACTATCGAAGTAATCAAAAACGTTTCAATCACAAGGAGGCAACACTATGTTGCAGTTCACATAACAGAGACATTAATTATCAAACAATCTTGTGTAAAAGCAGAATCAAACAATCGTTTTTGCCTTATTAAGTATTCCATTTTCTCCTATATTGTGGCAGTGTGAAAATATTAGGACGTGTAATTGCAACTGCCCTGCATCTCAGGCAACAATTCATGGAAGTTTAATTTTATACATTTCGAAATCCTGTACTAGAGGATGAAAGATGGCTTGTTTTGGCCTGTACTGTTTCTGAAATACTTAAAAAAAGGAATATTTTGCAGCAAGGAAGAATTGACACACACTCATGGCAGCAGCCACATAAAAATAAATTTTAAAAAAAATCACTGATTCTGAGTTTCCTGTAACAACATCAAATATTTTCTAGAGGATTCTAAAACTAAAAAGAATAGCAACTGGTCCTTTTTGCGTCCAAATTTTTTCAGGCAATTTACTTAAAATGCTATCAACAGCTCTGTGAACCAAACCCCTTTGTTTTACAAATAACTTAAAATTATCACATTCAGTTAATTGCCCAGAAAGCTTCTTAAATGCTCAAGCATTGATTAAACAATACCACTCCAAGTGAAACTTGCATTCATTAACACATTGCCATGCTTTAAGTCTAGATCTGAATTGATACTGTTCACCACAGGTTCATTCCTAGAAGGCAAAGTATATATTTAGGAAATAAGGACTAAGTAAAGAATTTCCTAAGGGCTTTACTGAGCAAGTGCCACAAATATTTCAAAATTAGTTTATCAGAAATAGTTCTATGGTATGTCTACAGTACTTACAATCTAGTTATTCAGGTTTCAATGCCTGTGGCAACATTGTCGATATACAGTCAAAACTCATGTGAAAATTAGAAATGGCCTGGTCAAATCTGGGACAGACATTATTGAACTTAGTTATCTTAGCTGAAAAGGTGAAAATCTCAGTTACTACCCTAAACATTTGGTTCCACTTTTTTCCAGTTTGCCACTTATCAACTCTATGTATTTGTGCATTTCATGTCAAAGTTTAGAAGTAATCTTACATAACTCAGTATGGAGCTAAATTTAAATGCAAATGTCTGGAGGGAATGGTTAGTGGATCATTTGCTTTACCTCAAGAAGGTGACAACACTAGAAATGCTTTATGGTTGCCCATTCCATAACCTAAACATATAAAGGCAATTCTGCACCACTTCATTAAAATGACTTGAACATTATTCTTCATCTTTCCACCTCAAGTGGATGTATACAGTATTGAAAAACAATGCTGCTGGCAATCACACCTTGTTAAAGTACTTTTCTTAAGAACATTAAAAAAAAAAGCCACACACTATAACAAAAAGCATCTTCTGGGGACTTCAGGTACAGAAACAACATTACCACAGTCTGAAGGAGATGGTGGCTCCCTTTCATCAAGATCATCTGCAGATGACATAGTCCCAGTGGAAGGTGTTCGGGGAAGTCGTCTTTTAAAATCCCCTAGCAGATGAGAAAAAATTTCAGGAAGCTGTAAGTATGAGTCCCACCCAACTGTTCATTTTTCATTACATGCTCTACTCAATGCTTGTTTATGTAACAATGACGTCTTCACTAATGTGAAACAGTGCAGGGAAAAGACTTCAGATTAGTAGAGCAGTGAGGGTAGCTGTACCTGGGCTGGCAGATGGAGAATCCATGGATCGGGACTCACTGCTCCCCCCTGCACTTTCAGAGTCACTGCACATCCCTCCACTCTGGTTGCCAACTGACCACGATCTGAATGGTGGTGGCCCTCGCACTGCTTTTGAAAAGAAAGTCTGCTAATTCCAAATGTCAAAGACAAAATTTACTTTTTTTTAAATTGAAAACTAACTATGAGTATATTCAAAATAGGAAAATTTGCACAAGTTACATGAACGTGCAATATTGTGAAAAAATCCCAGGGCATAATATTCCTGTAAAAGCTTCAGGAGCTTAGAAAATTAATTTCAGGAACTTGACAATTGTGCTTTTGCAGAAGACCTGCAATCAACACGCAATTTACAAAACCAATGGATTTTCAATTGCTAGAGTTTCAATTGAAAGAATTTAGTCCACTGAGTTTGATAGTACTTGCTGTTGGAATTGTATCTCACCTTTCTTGTCAAAGGATCTAGGATCAGGCAGCTTCCCATTTATCCTTATGCTCAAGTACATAATGTTTGATACACTTTGAACTTTATAGTACATTTTTAATCCTTCAGTGTTACATTTTTGACTGAGACACCAAGATTTTTTTAAAATTTTTTAAAATTTATTTATTTAGAGACTGAGCTCCAGAAGAAATATAGAAGAAGTACCTTGAATATCTGTGTTGCTGGAAGATCTCTTCTCTCTAACCTTTTGTGAACGATGATAAACTGGGCTTCCCACATCATCTAATGTCTGAGCAGGAAAATCTCCTGAACACTGAGATAAGTTACCATGGGATGTATGGATGCTGTTTGTTGATTGCTTATTAAAAACCCTTCAGAAAGAAAAAAGTAATTTGAAGAATGAGTAAGACAGAAGTTAATGAAAAGTAATGCAATTTTTTAATCCCTGGGCACAAAAAATGCTACATTTAATTACTATTCATGAACATACATTTTTGACATGTCATTCTCATAATTACATTTAATTCCAAAATTAAAAAATAAAAATATTAAAAGAAGAGTGGGCATTTATTTTCAATTAAGTATGTGTGATTTCCCAGTGTTTTCTCTCCACCCAGAGAGAATCAGCTTTTCCACATGTCTTCATGTATTATAAACATTATCTTGCAGACTTTGAAAAAATAGCCTATCTGTTCTTCTGAAGGTAAGAATAATCAGAAGCCATTGTATTCTGTGATTATGCTTTCCCCTCCCAAAGATTCTCTGACCAGCCATCAGGACCATCCACCTATAAACACATTAGTGTTCACATATTGTGCTTTTTAAATGCACAGAAAATGTGCTGAAGCTGCCAGAGTATCAATGCATTTTGAAAATCCACTCTCACCGTAAGAATATAATAATGTTAAGAGTAATTAACGTAAAATGCTGAAGCACCCTGGGGACAAAATAGCCTGCTGGCCCAGTTTAGCAGTCAGGAAGCTGTTCCTTAATCAGTTCTACCCTAGCAAGCTTAATGGAAACAGAGACTGAAAAACATTCAAATTTGCATTTGTTCAAGGAACAGTCCCTTAAATTAATGCAGCCTCAAACAACAAAAATGATCAAGTACATGAAGAATCACAAGGCTATGACAAAGAAAATAAAAGGTGGGTAGACAGGAGGAGAAAAAACATGCTCCTAAAAATGTCAAGCAGTAAATGGCTGGGAGAGCACACAAAGTGTTGGAAATTTCATGCTCATCAGTTTCTCAGGGAGCTACATAGTTAAATCCCCCAAAGTCAAAGTTTATGAGTATAGCCTAAATCAGTCTTAAAAGGCAGGAAATTTACAGACAAGAATTAAGAACCTCAGCTTTAACTTTGAATTTCCTGCCTTTTGTTGGTAGAAGTCTGACTCAAGCATTTGGTTTTTTGTATTTAGTTTCCTTTTGAAAAACGATGACGACGCTTTCCTGTAGAACTGTGAAACACACAGATTGAAATGGATATTCTGGTGCTTTAGTGCCAAGATGACCATTTTACAACAAATTAAAGGTGGAAAAGCATCTGGCATGCTGACACAAGAAGCTGTCTCTATCTTGAAATCTTTACTTCTACATCAGCTGGATCTTTCATAGTTTAACAATAAAAACTTCTATTTCATACAGGTTGGAAAAAAAAATTAAGTTATAACATGTCCCTACAAATGGACTCTGAGCCTCTAAGCTTTTTTTAGGCACATAGCATGAGATAGAAATCGAGAAACACTTCCTGCCAAAAAGTTGCCAAATGTAAACAGTATGAAAGAAGCTACTGTATGTAGCAGCAAGGCTTGTAGAAGAGGAAAACTACCTCTTCAGACTTTCTAAACTGATTTTCAAGCACTACTGCCACACAACACTACCAAGTCCAAAATTTATATTTTTCACATTAACCAGTATCTATATTAAAATAGTAACAAGTCAAGTCTTGCACAACAACTGTCAATGTTTTAGCAAGCATTATTGCGTGAAATGACATTCTGCCTTAGAATTCAGAGGCAGATTTTAATGTCAACATTATATATAATCTACCATCTAAAAGAAGAGACAAAGAGGATATTAAAGCATGAGAAAACACCAGGATTCCTTTAGTCCCTCCAAAAATATTGTTTTATTGTTAAACACATATGCCTAAGTGTTGCATTCTAAACCAAGTAGTTGCCACTTTGGCACTTACCCATCAACCTGGGAACTCTGGTTTTCAAAACAACCTGATTCAATAGGAGCACCATCCTTTGGCAAACTTTTCACAAACTCTGAATACTGCTGACCAGGGTCATAGAGTTTGGCACTCTCACAGAGGGACTGGCAGTTAACTGGCAGAGACACAACCTGAGCATGCTGAAGCTGGAACAGGTTAACTGTTGCCTGTTGGGAGAAAAAGATTCTCATTATTTGTAGATCATTTACTAAATATTTCACTTACACTTTGCTGAGCTCAAGTTAATACCCTAGCAGAAGATTCTTTGAACAATAAGACTAGAACAGTTCTAGAAAATAGTAAAGCTACTTTTTACAGTTGACTTTAGGAGACTTGTGCAAGCTTCACCTGTAATAGAGATGTGAGTATTTCTCTCCTCTCTGGGTTATTGAATCCTCCCACTAGCAAAGGCAATGCCAATTGCTTCTCACTTTGGGTTGATCAAGATAAACAGCAAAGGCTTTTGCTATCAAAAGGCTTTTTTCATGTTCTAGAGGGAATATTAGTGATTACTACAATAATGAAGTAGGTGGAATAGCAAACCCAGGTGAGCTCCATATTGTCTTGAGACATGAAATGGACAAAACTCTGTCCCAGCAGACAGATTAACTGAACACTTTCTTCATTAAATTACCTAACACTTCTAAAAGATTTTATCACATGCCAGAGACCAGAAAAGGGGGACACTGCACAACTGCTTCATCAGCTTTTGGGTTGCAAAGTAGCATGCAATTTAAATATCCTGGAACTGACAAGTCTGTCTATACTTTCTACTGTTCTTATGGGTTGGTTTTAGGGTTGCTTGTGGAGCAGGGTTAAGTTTGATGTTTTGTTTTCCCCCACCACCCCAGCATTCAATTTTCATTGTCTCATCTAAACAAACAAACAAACAAAAAAGGCAAAAAACCCCAAACATCTCTTGGTATAACAAGTTCTTAGATTCTTCAAGCTGTGCATGTCATATGCAGTCTTGACCATCACTTCCCTATTACACCAATAAATTAGCACATTCTACTAGTCACAATGGATCCTGCAGTAACTGAGACTGCCAGCAAGGCTGAAGTGGGTTAACATCCATTCTGGGCTTGATCCAAACATCTTTGCTAATGCACTAATCAAAGCAAAGAAAGCTGTACTCTTAAGCAACAGAGGAACATTACTGACATCAAAATTTTGAAAAGCTATTTTATAAGGATTGTGTAGTCAGCGTGCTTGCAAGGCAACAGCTTATGAAACACCCAGAAAAGTTCAAGACACCCCTCCCCCGCCCCCAGGTTTTTTTTTTACTCCTACCAGAAAGAGAACACAAACAGATTAAAAGTTTTCCTTCTCCTTCTGTTGGCTTGACATCTGTCCTTTGAAAGCTTTCTATTTAAAATAGGGCTTATGGAACCTTCTCTTAGTTTTAATAATATATAAATATCTGTGCAAAATGTATTTTAAAAACCATGCTTACAGCTTTAAGAGTAAGATCACACTGGTAAATAAGCTCCCGAAGCTGTGTTAAAACATCACTTTTAAAGCTTTCCAAATAATTTCTTTTTTCTTCAACCTCTGCCATGCTTGCTTTATAGTGTTCATTGGCTTCGTCGGCCTAAAGAAAACACAAGTATAAGAGTTGATGGAGTACAGGCCTTGATACTAGAAGCAAGAAAAAACTCCACTCAATATGCTTGTATTTGAGATTCCCTTTTAAGATAAAAACCCAAGGGAGCATAGCATGATTAAAATTAAAAATGTGAACTCAATTTACTCAAATATCGTCCTTGGGAAAGCATGAGTAAAACCAGTACAGACTTAACTTTAAAAGCAAGGCACAAAACCTCTTTACCTTTTGAAGAGCTTCCTCTTCTAGTCTTCGCTTTTTCTCCAGTTGTTTGCTGAAATCTTTCACAAAGTTTCCACTTGAGCTAAGATGTTCCTCCTCAGCACGAGCAGTACAGGATTTTGCCTTTTCATACTCATCTTGACGCTGCGTATACAGCAACTTGGCTTTTCTGAGAGCAGCTTCCAGCTCTTGCTGCAGAATGCAGCAAAAGAAAAGCAGAAGAATGAACAAAATTAAGTTTTCCGTTATTTAATGTGGCGTTTAAAGAGACTTATGCACAGGTCTGTATGCTGCAGTACCAAGTACATAGCCATTCAAAGATGACCTCTTACAAATGCCAGATTGCCATGAAATGGACAGTTACATCTACTTTCACTAAGCCCTAGAGACTGTGTGTGAATGTAAGTGCATAACAGGCTAGTTTGAAAGTTTCATCCTTTTGAAGAATTCTAGACTGAACAGTTAGATATGAAAGAATTACCAACCATTTTTTTCTGTTCTCGCTGCCAAAGTTCCTTGATATCTTTCCTTTGTCTATCCAACTCATTTTTCCTTCCAAGAAGAGGCTAGATAGGAAATATTAACGGAGTACATTAAAGGCATATAGGCTGAAAGTTTGTTCTTTTAAATATTCTATGAAATTATATATACTCTTGTCTTTTTTCTTAAGCATACCTGCACAAATTTGTTAGACTGGAGAGCAGCAGCTGTTTGTTGCCAAAGTTGACTGTTCTCGATATCATTTTGAAAAGCATTAATGAATATTGACTGGAATGGCATATAGTCCTAAAATTACACAAAACAATGTTGATGTTCTAGGTAAGACAGAGGTGTAATGATGTTCTAAATGTCGGTATAACTGAATTAGATTTTCAATGAAATTTAGTAAATTATTTACTAAAATAGGTATGAATGTCAGGTATGAATGTAGAAAATTACTAATTTCTCATCTGTGATTCATTTTACTAGGAAAAAGGTCTACAAGCCCAAATCACAAAGCATACAAAATATTAGTCAGAAAAAAGAATATTGTGGATCTGCATATTCAACAAAAATAATATTATAGATACAAATTTCCGTAACAAATGGAAAGATGTAAAATGAAGATCTTTTAACCACTGCTTTATTGTATAAATCAATTCTGTATCAGCTTAATAATCCATTCCTCAACATCAGAATTTTACTCCTGGGCAAGCCACCCAATAAAGATTTAAGAGTAAGATAAAGCCCCTGAGGTATACACTCACCTGGTGTCCAACAGCAGTTTTAGCAGTTTCAGCCATTTTTGCTAAGTTTTTAGCACACTCCACTTCTGTTAAAAAATTTCACAGTTACTGTTTGCATTATAACACAACAGTTATAACACATGCTAAATGCTTTTTACAGTCTTCCTTTAACAAACAGACTACAGAGGGGACCACCTTCACTTTGTTACAGGCCTTTAATTATAGGAAATGCATGATAGCTCCGTCCACTTCAGCGGAACAGCTACTAATTTAGAAATCACATTATTGACAGTCTGCAGCACAGAGGCCTGACAACAGATTTAATTTCATCATGACAAAGCTGATTAAATGCCAGAAAGAGCCACTCACCCAAGCTAAGCTTTTTTTCTACCCATGCGACTACATCCTTGGTATATTTTGACCATGCTTTAGCATAGGACAGAGCCGACTCAATTCCACTGTCATTTCTTAGGAGCATGCTATCAACCTCCTCTGCTCGAAGATGTCCTGCAAATAAAGCATCCAACACAAAGAAGGGATTTTTAGACATGACCACACACTGAGAGCAAAGCCAGTATTAGCCAACTGTGAATGCTTAAGCAGCTCTGATCTTGAGTTGGTCTTTAATACTAGTTGACTCTAAACAGGACTGACAGAGGTTTTAGAATAAATTAAAGGGTCATAGTATTTTATCTGGTGTAGTCATATGGTCAGCATAACTTTCTTCAAGAAAGTGACCCCACAAAACACCAATCGTATGACAACACACAGAAGGTGCTTCAGGCCTTAGCTCTCCCCCCTGCCCCCCCAAAAAAACCAACCTGGGTTGGTTATTTACAAAAGAATGAAACTTTTGCAATAACTTTTTTTTTTCACAGTTAAGCTGTAAAGGCAGTATAGGTGTAAAAAATGACCAAGCAACTTACTTAGAACATTTTTAGAAGACAAAAACCCACAGATTACAAAATGGTGTTTATCAATGTTAAATGAATGACCTACCTTGAATATCATCCCTTTCATGCAGTGAACCCCCAGACTCCACGGAAAGATTCTCAAAAGACTGGTGTACAAGAAATAAAACATTAAGTTAGCAAAGAAAATCTCTCACTTAAACTGAAAGCTAACAAAATAAATGGCATTAGCTGCTTCTTTATTTTTTTGGAGATAGAGCAGATAAAGCAAACTGCACCATCACTCCCTCTCATCTAAGGCACAACATTTTTTAAACATCCACTGTTGTCAAATGAGAAAGAATAAATAGCAAGGAATCGTTATATACCTTTACATCAACGATCTTGAAAGACTGTGATGAAACAGTTAAATATCAACCAGATTTGTTAAACAATTAAGCGAGCTCCAGCTTTTCTTAAATCCCTACCTATCTCTTAAAAACCTTTTCACACAGACTTAATGCCAGATACATAAAACAGACACCATTCTACAAGCCACTACAATCATGTATTTCTTCCTCAAGGGAATAAAGTTAAGATTTTTTGTAAATTACTTCCAGGTGGTGCACTGTAGGCACAACAGCTGACTAGTAACACTTGCTAATGAAGCCTTGAGAATCAGTACAACCTGACAGAATGTAATCCAATAATAAAAGGAATTTAGCACATCACGTCATCCCTACCTTTGTCCTCACTGCATTTTGCTACCCCTTTAATTGTGCAAGTTGAATTATTTGTAAGACTGTGCTGTGGACCTGACTGCTCAACAAATTTAAATGCATAAAAAGTTTACTTTGCAACAACTGCCCCCTTAAAAGCCAAACCAAAACACAGACAGACATCAAACCCTACATAATTTTAAATGGATAAACTACTTCTGAAAACTTTGAAGCACAAAGCAGACAGAAAACAAAGGCTAAGAAACAGCTGCAAAGTGCACTTAAGCTTTACAAGAACAGCTTGTTTTCATTTAGACTTTGGTGCTGGTTTATTTTCAGACATTCACTAAAACAGAGCACAGTTATCAATGATAAAAGTAGTTTTGTTTTGTTGGGGTTTTTTAATGTAAATGAAAACTGATCATAAATCACACAAAAATCTCTCAAGAACCATTGTTTACTTCACAGCAGAAGCAGCTTTTCCATAAACCAAAACATGCAAGGTATTAATCAGCAATGATATCAAACAGAATCAAACTACAGCCTAAAGACCTGCTTCTTTCCCAAGAAAGTGAAATACTATTACAGTGGCTGTCTAATACAAGACAGTTTCAACAAAATGGAAGGGCTTTTCCAGAACAGATGAGAAATCTATCAAAAGCTGTCCCCAACTAAAATGGTAAAAATCCTAAAATCTGAATGTAGCAATGGATCAATATTTGGTTTCAGAGAAAGCTTGAACACTCCTGGATTTAGTTCAGATTTTATATAAAGTATTACTGTGTTCAAGTAGATTTAAAAGTTGTTGGGGAGAAAAAAGATTAATTAGAAAGCCTCCCTACTTTATATTAACTTGATGCACTTTTAAGCTCTGGTCCTAAAAATTATTTCCCATTTCTGTAAGACCTAAATCATTGCAATCCTGAGAACTGTTCACTCCTTTCCAGTAAACCAGGCACACTAGTTAAGGCATCTAATCAAAGGTCACTCAGTCTTTCACATTCACCCCCTGCAAATACGTAACACCAAATTTTAGAAGCAAGCATGAACAAATGGTTTTATCTATGTCCTACAACTCATTATCAGAACATGATCCATACATAGTTTCTGCCTCAAGCAACTCAGTGACTCATCCCAGTAGTCCTAGCAAAAATTAAAAGCCTGACTTTCATTTCCAACTTCAACCAGTCTCTTCTGCCTTTTTTCCCCTCATTACCCAAGACTCTCAGCCCTAACACAGGCAAATCTCTTCACACACATTGAAAATTTTATCCTTCTTTATTATGCTTTTAAATCTGCACAGCATCAAATAGCATTCAAATAGCTTGTTGAGTAATGAAAGGTCAGACATGTCTGTCTGGGCTCTCCCAGCATATTTTAAAGTGCTTTTGTTTTTAATTAAAAAATATCTTTGCTTCCACCTTGTACATCTGGTTGAATTACAAGAGCTAAAATGAGAACAATTACATTTGCTAAGAGGGGGTATACATATCATTTAACTTAAGCTTCCAAGTGGAATGCCTTAAGTAAAGAATGTAAACTCCCCTGCAGTCAAGAGAAGCAAGATCAGTGGTGCCCACCCCCCTCCTTGGAGCCATCCTCATCAGCTTAATTAGGGAGGTCCCTAAGTAAAGAGGAAATTAAAATATTTCTCCTTAATCAACCCTCAAAGTATTTACATGTTAAATTCTACCAAAATGTTATGCTCTGTTTAAAATACAGCTAGCTGCTATGATCACTGAACACACACAACTACAGAAAAAGTTAAATGGCTATTACATATTTTGCATTTAACTTCTCTTAACACTCAACTCCTAGTTGGCCTTCAAATTTCTCTCTGAATTGTAAATCAAAGTGAAATGATTCACAGGTTAAATGTGGTTTTATTTGCCTAAATGGAAATGCACTTGAGACAGATTTCTAAGAAACTGAACTATGCTACTGTAACTGCTCCAAAATTTTTAATTGTTCACCTTCACATTAGGAAAAGCATGAGATACTACAAAAGCAAGGTTTTAAATATAAGCTGGTGATTTCTGAAGCATCTAGAACAGAATTCCTTCTTCATTTCACTATATTCAAATTTCCCCTTGGCCTTCCCCTCACCACCATGTTCAGAAGAGTGATCTTGCAGACAATCAATAATTCACTTCACAATGCAATATATAAGACCATCTCTTTCCACAAGCACATATTTTTGCAATGCAAAACCATTTCAAGATTAAAACATTGGCAAATTCAGCACCATCCTTCTGCTGGTGAACCAATTAGATGAACCAGTACTTCTTCAAATCATCTCATTTAATTTACATGAGATGCTGGGTTTTATGCTATTTTATTTCATACCTTTTATCAGTGACGTAAATTTAAGTTTGTTGGAACCAGTTTTCTTAGTAGCCTACTTTTCCTCCATATTGTTTATGAAGATAAGTTTTGTAGCAGCTACAGAAGTACAATTTGTGTGATAACACACATGGCAGAACAATGGATCATCAAACATAGTGAAAGTTTGAAAAGACTACTCTGCCGTAGCTTTATGGCTTGCTGCACACAAGCCTGTGTGAAGAAATGCTAAGTCTTAAGTGTGGTTCAACAAAGACTTTAAAAAAATGCACAATCTAACATTTTTAACCTTGCTACAACTTAGCTTGTAATACACACTAATTATCAATTGTATCTTCCTTGCATTCAACTCTTAAATTTATTTGATTTACCTGAAACTCTGCTTCTCAATATACAAACATTCAAAACAGAATTTGGCACCGAGCATTTTTCAATCATACCTTCAGAGTGTTTAAAGGGAAATTTAAAATGTTAGTGTTTTTCTTGACTACCTATAAGTTGACAGTTCTTTTAGTGAATTGTTGCTGAAACAGTTACAGCACTAAGTGGGCTCTATGGAAGAAAAGGTAATTTTGTCACGAATATGAGTCTTTAAAAGCCAAAACAAAGTCATTAACCCTTTGGTTTCCAGGTTTAACAGGTAATAGTCTAACAACTTCAGCGAGCAATCATTCAAGTATCTTACTTTTCCCCATTTATTTTCACTTAACCAATTTAAAAATCTCAGAAACAATGACAGCAGGTAGCCCTGTCAAGTCATCGTTATCATTTAGAACTGAGAATACATTCAAGTATTTGAAACCTTGAATACACATTTTTCCTGGGTTGAATCTTGTTTTAAAACGCAGAAGACTCCAAGTGTCCCAGTCCCATGATGCAGAATTTCAGTGGACCTGAAGTCTCCTTTAACAGATATCATTTTACACTCCAAGAGAACGTGTTTAGCCTACCCGACTTCTCCGAGATACAGGAAGTCCCAATGACGAGCCATTGTCTACATCTCCCATAAGGAAGTCTGAAACACTGCCAGAAAAACAAAGAATTGTGTTACTTCATTACTTTACCTCACCAAGCAATTCTGTAGCACTGAATTCAAAAATTCAGATAGTGTTACTAAGTCTTTTAAAAGTTCTCCAAACCATTTTTAGTAGGCATCTTATATTCTCTGCAATTCCGATACCATCCTAGATTTCCTTATTAAGGAAAAAAACAAACTGACAAAAACCCAAAACAGTAAAATTGTTCTAGATGTAGCTAATTTAAATTGCTTTATCAGAAAATAGTTGTCCAAAAGAAAACTAAAGCTTTTGTTATTGTTGTGTCTTAATTTGATTCAGCTCCATTGAGTTCTTTAAAAACTCCTTCTGGTTTCCAACTTACACGTTTCCAAAGGTGAATGCCAATGTTTCAATGGAAGAAAATATTTCACTGAAGAGTTCTCTCTTGTTTTCTTCATTAACTTCTTTGAAGTTCACCGCTTACAAAAACAAAACAAAAAAAACCCCAAAGGGTGAGAGGTGGGGTCAATTTTAAGCAAGTTTACCAGGCCTAGAGACAAATTTTATACACAAAGATTCATGCAGAACATGCAACATTATGCTTTTCTGAATAACTGAAAAAATGTAGTTTTAAAGAAGATTAGTAAGACAGTAAACACTAAAGAAAAAAAAATTAACACAATCCAGATGCTTCCCACAATGAAATCCGATTACTCTTGCACTTCCTGTATCTTCCCACTTAAGGAGCAGCTTTGTGTGGAAATGTTGGTAATGCATGGACAACAAAAGCAGTCATTTACCAACTGGAGTCAAATCACAAAGCAGCTGACAAATGCAGTCAGATATTGGAAAAGCTGTTTCTTTTCTGAGTAGAAATTTCCGAATTCCGAACAGGAGCAGCAGTTTGTGGGGTGCCCCCTCAACTGACTGCAATCCAGAACACAGCATTTCTGGCTTGTGTACAGGCAAGAAGAAATCTATCAAAAGGTGGTGTCCACTGCAAAACCCTTCAATTATTAGCTCCACAGTCTGGCAAAAGCACCTCAGTTTTTCCTATTAAAAGTGGGGAAGAAACTTAGCATAACTACTGGTGGTCCCAAATAGGAAGAGAAGTGTTGCTGGACAAACTAGATGGTTTTAAAGTGGTGATCAAGTACTTAACCACTCAACACAGCCTTTAGCACACTTCCATGACAAGCTGGAATAATGAGACAAGAAGAATGATTCATCCAGAGTTTCTATTAACTACTAAACAACAAGAGGGAGGGAGAAAGGACAAGACAAAAAGCACGACCATTTTTGTCTGGTTTCAACTTAACTCCTTAATCAGTGGTGACTGGGAGATTTTTTTGTAGAAAAGCTGCATACATTCCTTTGAGCTGAAGCTGTAGCCTCTGGTGGGAAGTTTTTCCCAGAGTTACATTGTGAGAAATTACAACTTCACATTAGTATTTTTTTCTTAAGTTTACTTTTTTCAGTTTACTGGTTTTAAGTTTATTTTTTTTAAGCAATGCAATATTCTTAATTCTCTAGATGTGTAAGTCACATATGCTCACACCTATTTTAGAGATACTGCAATGACACACATACAGGTACTCAACCCACATCACATTTTGCAAAATCTAACAAGGTTAATTTGTCTTCCCTACACTTCAAGTGCGAGTAGAATACAATGACTTGTAGAAGTAGCAAAAATAAAATAATGTTAAAATGTTGCCCATTCTGTATAAATTTTCTCAGCAAATTAACAGGCTTTAATCTTAAAAAGTATTCAAACTTCCTGCCAGGTGTCTAAATACTAATGGGTAACAAACAAAGAAAGTACAGTAATCTGCTCCCCCATTAGACTTCCTTTGTGAAAGGAAAAGTTTTTTACCAGTAAAGTAACACAGTTAAATCTATTCCTTTTTACACAGTATGTCAACAGACTTGATCAACATTTTATAACAACTATTTCTATACAAAGTCATTACAGAAATTGCCTATTCTTCTCATGGGCTATTTTTACAATTACTTGCAGATACGAAATAATGTTGTAATAAGCCTACAGCAAAAACCAATTATTACAACATTACCAGTCTCTGTTGACACAGTTCACTACTAAATTACAGCTTCTCCCACCTCTTCGTTCGGCTACACTTTGTAATTACACAAAAAAGTGCCTCTGGCACCTTTGTTTGAAATGAGATTTGATAAAGCCCCAGAGATTTTTTTAATAACTTTGTAAATAGAAGTAGATTTCTTTTTTTTTTTAATTCAGGTTAGTTGAAAACCTCAACTTTCCAGAAATAATTGTTGTGTATAAATCTAAACTTTGCATTCGAAATCATTAAGCAACAACAGTCACAATGAGACCTATTGATTACCAGCCCCTAATGACTGGAAAAATCATTTAAGAGCTGGCATGAAACGCAAACTGCTTCAAAATTAGAAGAAATTAGCAAAAATTGTCCATGCATTCAAAGCACTTACCATGGAAATATTCACATATCCATTAGCCAGAGTGTCTTTGGAGAGAGAGCACTTCTTTCACTTAGTTGACAAGACATTAATATAGAGAGCCTTTCCCTAAAGAAATGCCGTCTGTTTCACTGTGCCTTCCTGTTCCAGGAAGAGTTTTGTTAAGCTTTACACTTTATATGCCAGAGAAATCCTTTCTTTTCAGGATCCATCACAAAAGGAGTAACAAATCTCAAAATTTTCAGAGTTACTTCTTTTCTCTTCTCCCAAAACAGGTTAGTCTAATCTCTCAGTAATTCAGTAGAATACCACCAGCTTTTTTCTAGCTTACCACCACTGGAATGCTGATGTACTTAACGTCAACTCTAAACCACGCACTCTCTTTCCCCAGGACATCCTGACTGCACACAATAGCTACTGACAACAATGAACTATAGTAATCTTGCCATGACTGGAAATGACAGCTATCTATCTATAGTTCTACAGATTTCAAAGCAAGTATACAACTACACAACTCTTTTAAGCAAGATTTCAGATGACACATAATGAACTTCAAAAAATCATATGACAGTGATACTTTCAAATCCAAACCCAGTACCAGAAATGCAAGCCTAGCTTGCAGTGGATCTCTATTTCCAAAGCTTTCTTCTAACTGAGGTGGGTTTGCCAATCTCATTAAAATGCTGCAGTACGCTGCAGTTTCAGCTCTTGGGTCATGCCATCAAAACTTTTTTGAATCAAGCACAGATCAGTCTGGGGAACCCAAAACAGCCATGAAGGTTTTGGAAGTGAGAATCCCAGAAGCTGAAGCATTGCCTGAGGACATCTGAGCAATGCTTCTAAAATGATGAAGGAAAGGCTGACAGCTGTTAAGACCGAAGGGCCACCAGGGCCTTTAAAAGGTGATGGATAGTTCCAGTGAACTCACACGCACACAGCCATGCTGGAGTCCGCACAGGTTCGCTGGCTGCCTCAACCCTGCTGCCCACATACCTGCAGGACTGACAGCAAGGCTGCCTTGCCAGCTGCCTGCAGAGCCTGGACAAGCTCACAGAATTTGCTCTTTGCAGGTCAGTCTTCTCATACATCATAGATATATATGGTAATATCACCATATCTTTTTTTCAGACAGGAATACAGCCTCAATCCATGCTTTATTAACTGACTTATAAGAAGTAAGCAACTGGCGGACTTCTTGGAACTGAGTACCTTTGCAACCAATTTTATCTTTAAACTCACAACAATGCTTTCAAAAACCTTTCAGAACTATGTCAAAAACAAAACAACCACCCAAGCAAACAAAAACCCCAACAAAGACCAAAAGACCACTCCCTCTCTGAAAACAAAGACTTGCAATACTTCTTGTTATTACCTCTCTTCTTCAAAAACATGCAAAATAAATAGGGAGAGGAACATAAGTAAAGAGCAGTAGTACAGAGATTGGAAAGAGGCAGAAGAATATTCTTGTATCCTAGAGAGGATCAACAGGCTGTCCAAGCTCCACTGTTCTACTTTTAGTTCTTAGTGCCATATAATTTCACCAGTCTGTACCACCAGGTTTGGCAGACTCCTCAACTTGAGCTGGATGCCAACAAGAATTTCAAGGAACTGTTTCCTACTCCTTCCATAATAAATTTTGCTCTGAATGTACATCACAGATACACCACCAAAACTGAATTACTTCATCTTGTTTGAGGTATTTTTGATGCAGAACTACTACAAAAAAGCCTATGCTTAAATAGGAAACTTCCACAAGACAAGTGTAATTTTCAGATTTACCAGGAATCAGTGTTCATTCTAGTGATTAAGTCAAAGGGTGTAATTAAGAGCAAAAGAAGAGTCCAAACTTGAATTCAGCATGGGATCAGGAGAACCATGTACTCTGGGGCCATCAACTATTTGAAGGCATTGAGTAGAAAAATAACAACTACGAATATGATGCTGTGCCAGAATGGGAAGTAACTTACAGAAACAGGAGTCTAGACAAGTTCCAAGCAAGATGCTTCAATAAGTCTCAATTCTTCCAGGTCAAGTGAGGTGTCATTTAAAAGACATTTTTCGTGAAGTACTCAAGTAGCCATGTATAAGTAGTAGAGTCCAAAGAGGCCCAGTGAGGCATGTCATGTCCAGGATATAACCAGAGAAATCAAACGTGTCATGTCCCACTCTTCGCATCACCATTTTCCCTCAACCTCAGTCCAAAATAGTACAAGTCTGACAAGTCTGTACTGCCAAGCATGATTTTCTGTAGCAAGAATCAGGTAACATGTTACAGCTAGTTTTTCCTTCAATCTGTCTAAAAGGAAAAGCATTGAACATCCAAAGCAGAACCAGGGGCACATTTGTATCATTCCCATTGAAGGTTCTGAAAAATGGCCAAGAAGCTTGAAAGATGGTCCCAAGCACTCTAATTTTTGTTAGCCTTTGAAATATTCATACTTGCAGCAATCTAAAGGGGGGTAGTCTATCTGCACTGGACATTATGTTTAAAACACGGCACAGCTTGTCATAGTTATGAGAACGCTTCACAAGCCACTAAGGTTCCAAAGTTATCGTAACTGACTTCATGAAGAGCAAAAGGCATTTGTTTGTTATAATAGCAGTATGTCTCTATATGAAGTTCCAAAGAAAAACTGGATTTGAAACTCTGACATTATGCAAAGACTCAAAAACCAGGAAGTGGAATTATGTGTAAATCCCAGCTTGTTTCTATTTCATCCTCTCCTAAATAAACATCAGAATTTTTCCATGCCAAGTTAATTTTCTTCCTAGTCATAAATCCAACTACAGAGTGCTTCCATATCTTTTCATAGTTCTGTCCTCCAATGACAAGAAACAGATGAGTCACATGAACTTTTCATAATGTCACATTAACAAAGACAGGGAAGCCAGAGGAAAAAGGATACTGGATATGTTCTACCAGCTCCTCACATTCTTGTAGCTTCCTGTTTATTCAAAAGCTGCATTACCTCTGGTGAAATAACCACAGCTAAAAACATGTGAATGCATGTGTTACACACAGGTCAAAGTAAGCACATCTGAGGTCTGATATGCTTATAATCATCACAGTCTGCTGTATTTTTATTTCCACTTTCTCAGTACCAGCTGTCATACACTTCAGTTTGAATATAAACTTGGAGCAGTATGATCCTCAGAGAAAGAACAGGTGTAAAAATCAAACAGGTGCTAAAGGCAAGCCTTCTCATTTACCACAGATTATGTTGGGGGGAGGTAGTCTGTTTTCATACAGCAAAGGCTTCACTGTTCACAGAGAAGTAGGACTGAAGTACCAGTCAGAAAGAGTCCCGAAGCCTTGAATCTCTCCATTTCTATCTCCAGCAGTGTGACAAATGCAGTATGTGTCTGAGCAAACGCTGACAGGCATTACCAAAATCTTTGTATCAAAGTACTTGTTTGTATCAATGGCTACAAATACTGAGGCAGTACTGACTGAGACCATCTTTAATGTGATCTGGAGCTCCCCTTCCTTGCATTTGTGTGGCCAGGTCACACAGTCTGGATCACAGGAAAGATTCAGGACTCCAGGTAGGGGGTCTCAACATGGGAGTCAGAAGGGGGTCTCAACAGGGAAGTCAAGAGAATCACACTGCTGGCCACACTGCTTTGGATGCAGCCCAAGATAGGGTTGGCTTTCTGGGCTGCAAGAACATATTGCTGGGTCATGTTGAACTTCTCATCAACCCACAGCCCCAAGTTCTCCTCAGGGCTGCTCTCAATCCATTCTCTGCCCAGCCTGTGCTCGTTTGGGATTGCCCCAAGCCAGGAGCAGGACTTTGCACTTGGCCTTGTTGAACTTCACGAGGTTCACAGGGGCCCACCCCTCCAGCCTGTCAGTGTCCCCCTGGATGGCATCCCTGCCCTCCAGTGCATTGGCCACACCACACAGCTCGGTGTCATCAGTGATCTGGCTGAGGGTGCACCTGATCCTTGTCACCAAAAAGATGTTCAACAGCATCAGTCCCAATACCAGCCCAAGGGTACATTTCTACACTTCGGATCCTATAGCAGGAGTCGTAGAGCTAGATTTTCAGTAATCACAAACCATTGCCAATGAGAAAATTATTCATAGAGTAACACAACTAAGAGGAGAAAAAGTCAAAACTTGAACTTAGCTCCAAGCTCAAGAACAAAGTCTGTAACCATAACAACATCAACTCCTTTCATGCCTCTTTTCTTTAAGAAGTGTTTTACCATACAATATCATATTAAAGATAGTTCAAGTGAGTTATGGCTGAGCACAAGCTTTTCTTCTGCACATAAAGTACAGTCTTAGAACTTGACTACCTTGAACACATTTGACAGAAAACTGGAAGACACAACTGTGCTGCTTCTGTTAAAAGCATCTTTCTTAAAACAAAGGATGGTGCTACTTTCAAAATTCTGTAATTATGCAATATCCACTGTGCTTTCCCTAAGAGTAATTTTTCTTTCCATACAGAAAATAATGCAATCCCTCCATGACTGTAGCTCCTCAAACTCAATATATTAACAGAGAGTGAATGCCACAATACAAGTTTTTCTAGTGTATTTCAAGTGCAAACAACTACATCTGTTCAGGGAAGAAAAGGTATCAAGTATTTGTGAGTATCTGCATTGCCAAAAAAAAAAAAAAAAAACAAGCTTAGTACTAAAATTATTTCTTCTTTTCCCTATCAAGGTAAATGAATGAATCCTAAAGTAACTTATTCAAATAACAGTTACTCAAAAAACAGGTAGAAACAGAAGCATATAAGGAAAAGTACAAAACACAGATGCATCTGCCCAGGGTTGAACTTGCTATCATCTATTGTATGATAGAACACTACACACCAAGAAAAGAAAAAAAGTATGGCATCAAATTCAGAAGACTGCAAGTACTCTGGAGGAATGGATTATGTAATTCAACAAAGCACTTAATTCTCCACTTCTGAAGCAAAAAGGCAGGAGAGAAAACAGATAAATCTAGATCTTAGGAAGCTAAACACATTAGCATTTTAACTGATATCCCCACTTTACTGAATCAATAATACATTTCAGACATACTAAGATAAATAGGAAACAAGAGAGAAGGCTTAGACAAAAAAGAAAAACTAAACTATGTGTCTCTGAAGGAAGATATTCTACATGATTTAACACAGGCAAGAGGTAGAAATTTAACCCTACTCAAAGTATATACCAGACTCTAGAGTAGGAAGAGCTGCAGTCACAGCAGGTTACACAGAGAAGGAACAGGTTTCTGGGGCTGCAGCAATTGAGTGCTTCACTATTTGCATTTGTCTGGCATGCCGAGAACTGCAGTAGCAAATATCCACAATAAAAAGTATTAACATTACTAGAAACATAACAAAGTATTAACTACATAATAGAAAGTATTAACATGTCTCCAACACTTTTTCTTGTTGCTATTGACACCTTTATTGACACATGGCTACAATCCACTTGTGGAATTTATAACTCTTCAGCTATTCTCAGATTTGGATTGCTCAGAGATTTCTTCACTTGATATAAATACAATACCATCCCGACAGAGTCACAGAATTAGGCAAAGATTCTTGGCAAACCTCAAAGTGGAAAAATGCCAGGTTTATTACTCTGTGATATTATTCTGTGATACTCAGGGAAAGAAAAGCTTAAAATCAAAGGCTTGTGCTTTTAGAATTCAATGTGGGTTTGCACTTAGCTTCCTATAAGCAGAATTTTATCACATCAATGAGATAACAAGCTACTTAATATTACTCTTCACTTAGGGAAGACATGTTTTTAAAAAAGTATTAAAGTATTACTCTTAAAAAAACCCTGGTTTCTTCTGTATATGTAGAATTTTATCTATAACTGCAAGCCAGAGTCAATCAAGTCACTAATTACAATTTGCCATGAATATGAACGGTAGTAATTCCTTACCTTTTACTTTTGCAATAACTGTTCCTGCAGCACTAAGAATATCAACTGAATTTAGAGTCTGATGTTTATTTATCACTGCTTTTAAAACACGTAGCAACTCCCCCAGGCGTTCATGTACTACTTGATGCAGGCCATCATGATTTTCTGAAAAAAATAAAGGAGAAACTATGTTAAAACAGTGACTTAACACTCAGTCACATTACAAAACACTTTGATAGTATTCAGCTGCATGGAATTCTAGGCCATATTGAAGCTGAGCCTACTTAGAATAAAGAAATAGTTAAAAAGATAGAGTTATAATAGCAGTTGCCAACAGTAAGCTTGCAATACTGTAAATCATTTACACAAACTTACTTCTTACAAAAAGTCAAGCAAGTATACTTTAAAAAAAAAAGGGGGGGGTGGGAATTCTACACCAATACCCTAAGTTTTCTAAATCAAACTATCTTTTTCTCATGTCATTTCATCAACCACCATTTTGATAATTACATATATTAAAAAAAGTATCAACAAAAGCAGATTCTGATTGTTCATTAAGTAATTCTTCACCTGATACAAATTTAACACCATTTATGTATGTTTATAAATTAAAATTTCTGGCAAATGTTGGCTAGTTTTTAATTAAAGTATCACCAAAATCTTAAGAATCTTTAGTATATAAGCCTAGATCTACAAAGGTCTGTCTTTAAGCATGTCAGTCCTGATAAGTAAGCTGAACGCCTAAATTAGACCAAATCAGAAAAATTCTCAAACACACTCCAACATGGTGATGCTTTTTATAGCACATGCCTCTTGCTACGTGCCTCTAAATTCCAACCTAATCTAAGTTTTTTTAAAAAATACTTATGGTTAAACCACAATCTGTTCTGTTACAGAAGAGGTGCTGGTGCATGGAATTAAAGTTTCTCATGCGCTAGAGTGCTGCGTTGCAAGTTGTGGTAAAAAGCTTTCAAATTCAGGAAAGTCTAGCTTATGAAAAAGAAAAAGAGGATCTAATACAAGCTGACTCACTTCCCCATCGAGCAGGGCAGTTCTGTGTTGTCTGTGGCCATGATAACAAACAGGTCAATACAGACAATTACAGTACAGTGCAAATTGATCCAGTGTTGCTCAGAGAATAGTTGCAACTCAGAGCCATTTTTTCTGGTGACAAGACATTATATTTAGGCTAGAGGCACCTAAATTTTTCTGAGGAATCCACACAGTACAACATGACACATCAGTGCAGTACATCACTGCTGTCAGATGTGCAGGTGGGGGGGGGGGCTACACACAAATTTTATATGTTTGTCTCAGGTACAACAGCAAGTCTCCTAAGGACCACTGTGCTTCAGGCTTTATTCCCCTACATGCCACATATCAGGAGATTTTTTTTTTCCTGAATTCAGACTGGCTTATACATTGTCAAATGAAACAACTTTGACTCAGGAAGTACACTAAGGTAAAGACTATCTACCATTCACAGGCACTTTTCCTGCTAGAAGGGACAAGGAAGCTCTATCTGTAACAAGATACACAAAAGTTTGGGAAAATCCATCTTACTCAACAGTAAATTAGGAAAGTTCTAAGTAACTTGTTAAAAAAAAACAACAACCCAGTTGTGGCTTTATCTTCATTTACACCTACATACAATGATTTTTAACTGAATCAAGCACAGCTAAGGCAAAAAAAATGTCAAAAGCCTGGTACTCAACATGGCCATGATTCAGTGCATCCACATTAGCAGCAGAAGTTATTCATGACAAACACACATTGATGTAAAGGCATACTATAGCTCAGAGTTCAGAACTTTATGGGGAAAGCAATCCAGGCTTGAAGTGGTTTACATGAAAGAAACAACTGTAGAAGCTGTGACCTTGGATAAGAAATGATTTATAGAGGATATGAAAGAAGAATAGAAAAACTTAAAAGGCAGGAATATACCAGGTAGAATCAATTGCTTCTCCATGTCTTTCAATTCTATGTAACACACCTCAAATGACTAAAGTGAGCATGCAGGAGCTTAGAAACAGAAAAAGGTGATTCTTCATGTGAGAGACCTGTGGAATTCCTTGCCAAAACACATCATCAACACAAGAAGTTTACGTGGGAACAAGGAGAGCTGGACAAGTAAAGTTTCCCTGTGAGTTACTAATGAGTCAATAAATGCCCTGGTGGGTCTGGCCTGTGCCTTGCACAGCAGTGGGTGCTGCTGCTTAGAGCCCAGACCAGACTGGCTGCTCTCAGTAGTCCAGTTCCCCAGCATCCACGACTGCTGCACCACAGCTGTTCCTACACACGAAACACAACTGCTGCTTCTGAATGAACTCCTTTTGAACCTGCCTTCACAACTTTTCATTCAACTACTCCACACTTTATTCTACTGAACTACCAAGCATTGTACTAAACCAATGTAACTTGCAATAGCTCAAGAATTCTATTAAGCAAAAACAGTTGAGAGCATACGACCAACCCCTCATTTTTACTTTTCTTTAGCTATTCAATTTTGGCAATCATCAGAGCTCATACAATGACTTAGACACAGCTTTAGCCTAAGCCAGTATGGCCATTGCCACCTTCTAAAACTCTGAAAAATTTTATAGCTGTCAAAATGAAAACCAATAATTTTAATGGTCCCTTCAGGCTTTAATCCATCATTTGTACTCCATCAATGCAAGAATAAATGCTGTTGGGAGTACCAGGCAGTTCCAGGCACAGACAGTGATGAAAATGAAAAACAGCCAAGATGTCCTGATGCCCACAAACTCGAAGTGGATCAGACAACACAGAAAATATATCTTAAAATTATAGTAACATTATCTTCAGGAATTAGGATATTAATAGTTAGAGGTAATTTAAATTAGTTCATTAAGAAATATGTCTAGTGTGTAGACTTCAGTTTTTAAATTCTTACGGAGACAGTCCTTGGAGTTCATATCTTATCTCTTCTTACAGACCTCCAGAGGCAGACAAATATTCCACAATCTTTCATCAGAACTCATTAGTTTTATTGGCAGAGTTGGGATGCATGGGTTTTTATGAAGGTATTTGAAGACTATGTATCAGAAACACCCCCATCAGCTGTCTCTGTCTAACCAGGCTACATGCAGCCCTCACATGAAGGCCATGAATACTGCGGTCAATGGACTAGAGATGGTCAGCACAAGGCCACCATTTGACCAGAACTGCATCTCTTGCCTAGTCAAGATGATGATGGTGTCCCTGCCTTCTGACACACAGGTGCTCACTTGTGTCTGGAGAGAAGAGCTCCTAATCATGTAGTCAGAACACCCATACCCTATAGCCAGATCCTTTTGGCAACGTAGTGGGTAGATTTTTTTGACCCCTAGCAAATCAAGGAGGGGAAACAAAGCCATAAAGCAGCCCCACCAATCTACAAATTATTGTCAGTTTGAGCATGCTCAGGAAGGAGTATAACAGACATACATCAAACAGCATGATCTATTCTTGGGACTTCAATGTGACTCACAACTACAGACTTGTCATTAAAAGTCAAAAAAGTCTCTTAGGGTTCTTTATGTGTTAAGTGAAGACAGAAAACAACACTCCTCCAAAGACTAATTAAAGCAAAATTAATCCCAAAAGCAAAATTGATCCCAAAATGCAGTTTCTTACTATTAAAATTTGATAATATATCTTGCCAGAACAATAGAGCCAGGAGGAAAGGCAAAAAAGTGAGAAGGAGAAAAATGAAAGAAAAATCTTGAAGCGGACACAAGCCTCTTCAAGTCTGAAACAGAAGTAATAAGCTTCAAAGGGAAATGCTAGTGGAAAACAACCACTGAGTTGAATTAAATGTTTATCATACCATCCAGGAGAACACTATCACTAAAATAATGCACTCAAGCAGGAGATTACTTATTTGTACTCTCAAAAGCAAAGGTCTGGCTACACCCAACTGAGATTTCTCTGTATTCCATCACTGTATCATTTGTTTACAAAATATCTGAAACATTGTTTCTGTGCCTCCAGAAGACAAAAGGTCTATGACAAGTGGTGCTTGGGGACAGGTGGGGGCAGAAGTCATCAGGAACCACTACACTGCATTCACAGTAACTGAGACCAAAGAGACACTAAACCAGAGATTTCCTGTTCAGGACAGATTTAGAAACCTCAGGTAGCAAAACAGCCTAAATATGCCAGATCAACAGAAACACAGTTTTAATGGTAAGAAGTCTGAAAATGGCTGAGATCAAAACAACAGTAGAACAAATACAGTGAAAGGAATGCACAAGGAAATGTGTCTCCAATGAGTTCCTGCAGCAATTCAAGCTAACTGAAGTACTCATAAAAAATATTTACTTTCACTTTTTCTTCTGTCTCTTGTATTGCTGTACACATTCATCGATGCACATGAAGTCAGCAGGAAATTCTCCACCAATGGATGCCATATTGTTTTAAAACCTCTCTCAAGCTTAACAGCAAAATGCAAAAAAATTGAAATTTCAAAATGCAAAATCCATAGAAGTCTAAAGCAGGATCATGTCAGTGGTCCTGCAACACTTAGAGGCCCCCTCTGGGCACTTGAATTCAGCTGTTCATACAGGTGACTAGTTTCCTGCAACATCCTGTAGGAATAAGTCAGCCCCCTACCTCTCAAAAGGAGAAAACCAGCTCTTAAAACTCAAAATGGGAGAAAAAAAAGAGGCTTGGATAGAGTTTAATCTGAAAATCTGCTTTCACTAGAGGTTGAACTGTCATTTACAAGAGCTGAAAACAAACTCTTCCCAAATAAAAGCATACGCTGTAGAAGTGGAGAGAGAACAGGGTGAAAAAGCATGTATTCAAAGCTGACAAGTCTAATACACAAGAATGACAGTACAAAGCAGCTGGAAAGTCTGTTTGCCAAGCCATCTCAGTAGCACACTATTGTCACTGGCATCCCAGTCCTCAATGGTTTTGTATAACCACTCATGTATCTTTAAAAGCATAACCTACCTATTTTCTAATTTTACATAGTTCTCAAAGGGAAGCCTCTGTTTAGTAAGTTACTAAGCAATAATGTCCTTACAGCTATGGATTCTATTCACAGAAAACAAAATCAAATTTGCTCATCAAGCTTGTCAGCACCAGTCACCCTCCCTGCCAAGTCAGGGCTGGTCACAATACACGCAGTCGGGAAAGGCACTGCTGTGTCAGTTGGCTGGCATTCTTTTGTCTGACCTGATTTATTATTGGCCCAAACACTTCTGAAGTTGTTTATGTCAACAAATGTTTGTCAGGATAAGATAAATACAGACTAACAGTCTTTCCCCCGCTACACTGCTCTTCAGACCCATACTAGAGCTGTACATGCAATTCTGCTTACTGTGTCTCCACCTGGAATATTACGGCCTTTTAACAGCAGCAGACTCTCTCTCTACTATTCCATTTCCACCAGTCCCAAAAGAAGGGAAACCACTAATACAACCATTGTTTTGCTGTGGCTAAAAGTTTGTTTAGAACGGAAGTTGGTCTCACTAATGAAAGACAGCGTAGCAGTCTAGATAAAACAACTGAAAAGTAACACATCTCTGCAAAATTCTGAGTCAGAATGCATGTGAGACTGTCGAAGCAGATATTCCAGTTCACAACATGTAATAATGTCCAGCTTTCCATTAGGAGCTTTTTACAGTTAGAAAGATGTGATCAGTTATGTCACGCATTCAAATTGTTTTCAAGAATATTACACAGTGTGAACAATGTGCCAAGCACACTCTCTACAGCCACCAAGCTTTATCTACACAGACCAGTCTCTTCAGACTGGGGAAAGTCTACATAAACTCACCTCACTTGTCAAAATCTTACTATAAACAAGGTAACTTGGATTTTTGCACAATATTTTCTGCATCTACCTTCATAAACACATTATGCCTTCACTATGATCAGCATCTACAGGGAACTCACTCTGGACATTTCTGGTAGAATAAATCCAACTGATGAGAACCCCTAAATGCTCATTGTAGCTATCACCCTCACTAGTTCTAGTCCTCATTTTGAGGATTCCCTTTGTAAATCTGTTCTCCTGGGATCAGCTTAAGTGTGTGTACTTGACCTCCCCTTCGACTGAAATACAATAATCTGAGTTCCAATTTTAAGCACCATTTCACACCTTCTCCATAAATTCTAACTTCTTTCAGGACAAACGGGCCAGACAAAACAGTCTTGCAGGATGGTGGTGAGAACAAGTACACAAACTGGGAAGCAATTTCCCCAATATCTGGATCCAGAACTTTGTATTAAAGTTTCACCTAATAGAATGCAAACAGTCAGCTCCTCATGACTTCCAGTCTTGGAAAGACTCAGAAGAAAGAGGCTTGAGTAACCAACATTTCAATACTCAAGACCAGTATCTTGGCTAAGAGACCATTCACTCTATTTACTACAAAAATCTCATTTTGACCTTTAAGTAAATTATATCCTGTTTCTATTATACTATACAGAAGGTTACATGGTGTCACTAGTTATGCCACCTAGGGCAGGGATAAAAAATCAGCATTGGAATGAAGCTGATCCAAAGTAAAACAGATTTCATCTAAAATCACATATTATCATCTTCATCTATGTCCATGCTGCATACTAGGACACTCTCAGCACTCAGGTCTGAACCTGATCCAGACTATGAGACTTCGCAGTGAGCATCACAGAGTAGGCAAAACAATCACACAATAACGAACTCAGTGGAAATCACCTAATTCCTACATCTGCAGTTTGGCAAACAGTCCCATATTAAACCATCATTTTCTTTTTGCCTGCTATCTCAGGCAGCCCCATTCTAACACAATTAACAGCCTGGCATATTTGTCTGATTTAACAGAGTTCACTACCACATTCAAAAGACCATAAAAATTAATCAAACACACAGTGAAAACAAGTTTTACACTGATTGTGGTTTGACCATAGCAAAGTTATCTATGCCCCTACTGTCTGGTCTACTGTCAAAGCAGCCTTTTTTTTAGGCAGTAAAGGTGAGTTAGATATGATTTTCATTCACTGTATAGATATAAAAGGAACAAAAATTTTTCCTTTAATGGTGGTAGAGATATTTGTTGGTGATCATAGTTCAGAAGTGATGAGAAAACAATAGTCTCAGCTATCTATTTCTTCCTTTGACTACATGCTGCAGATGTTAGGAAGGAAGCATTTTAATTCACTGAAAAACTCACTCAGAGAATTCCTGGAACAATTTATTCCTGCAAAATCTCTAGCAAGGCTGGAAGCTGCAGAAGGGTCTGGCAGAGTCATCACCTTTCTACGCCGTGCACAATGCAGAATAAGGAGCTACCTACCCATCCCTCTGTCAAGAAACATCGTACTTGAAGCTTCAAAATTAGCAAGATAGCCAGTCCCAGCCTTTTTGTTCATCAGTATCATGGCAACCCCTGTTGTCATGACATCATTAAAACACACCACACTAAATTCATAGTCTTTAGCAACATGTGCTCCAAGCAATGTTCTAACTACATTATACTGCAGCAAAAAATTACAATTTATGGAAAATAATCAGTTAAGCAATTATTTTGATGAGAAAAATCTAGGGACATGTGAAGTTTGATTAGGAATGAGGAAAACAAAAGAATAAAAATAGTAACCCAAACCCCTATATTTGAAATAAAAGCATTAGAGTTTTGTAAGCGTTTTTTTGAGAAAAGAATATTGACTCAGTTCAGTGAGAATGCATTGAGACTTCCTGCAAACAGCTCACTGAACACAGTACTGAAAGTAGCACTGTTTGATTTCAGTTATTCCACACAAATAATGCTTTTGTAATACAAGAAAGCATTTAACATTTGGAAAGTCAATTGTCTATTTACTGTTAAACTACTACATTTGTTCTTAAAGTCAGGTTGCACAAATTTAGAGTAAAATAAAAAAGCATCTGGTACTTACCTTTTTTTTCTAATTTTAAGGGTAAAAGTTTTGTCTTTACTTTTTGAAATAAACACCGTGTATATGCAAGCTTGCAATTTTTATAGAAAAAATATCCCTGGATAGAACAAAAAACTATCCCCCATTAGTTAATCCTTCCAGGTTAAGTATTCTAGTATGATGACTTTTTGTTATGTATCGCAGATGCTCAAATAACTGGTTCAGATTTGTCATTTGCTATCAGGGACTGGCCAAAATACAGCAATTTATCCATTTAGATTCAACCACTAACCAAGCTGATTAGCCTCTGATGTGACCTTGAGCTGTGCTGGTTTTTGTTTTTCATTAAACTGGGCTAACATTCCCACCCCATTTCAGTTATGGACCAATTCCGTACTTGTGAAGTCAAAACTTTTGTAAGAAGTCCTTCTTTACTACATAGAGAGAACAAACCCAGACTAAATTAATTTTCAGAAATTAAAGTTACAAAAATAAAGATGACTTAAAACAATCTTTATGAAAGTCAATAAATTAGGTGTATATGCAAAATGCATCAGAATAATAAAGATCTTATAATTCTGCTTACACTGAAAGCAGTTACATGTTTTCCTTTCGTTGGTTTGCCAACTGACATCAGCAGAAAAGTTGTTACTTCACATTCTTCTAACATTTAAATTCATAGATGATTTCCCCATTTGTTAAAGTGGGAAAGGCTTTCAGAAAAAAAACTACCACAATGCAGTTTTTAATCTATTTCAATATGCTGTACACTACATGCCTTTAAGATTTTTATTCTACTAGCCTTGAGGTTGCAGTCAACTAACCCACATGTGTTCAGCCATGAAGTTTCACCTTTAGAATACTTTAATCTTTTATTAAACCAAAATTTAGAGACCAGAAACCAGTAATGAAAATTGCTAGTGTTTCCTTACTTACCTGTTTCTGACAAATGAGAGTGAAAACACTACATGGTCATTTTAGTCACTGTTCACTTCCCTGAATCTTCCCAGAGATTAGGAATAAAGCTAGGTGAGGATAATGCTTCAGCAGTTTCAGAACACATTTTAAGTTAAAATTGTGAATTGTCAAGTGGACGTAAGAATATATTCTTTAGTATGAATACATTGGCAATAAATCTGATCAGTCACAGTTCACAAAAAAAATCATATCCATTGGGACAGACAACCATATGTCTAGTAGTGACTAGTTATTTATTTCTCATTCAAGGATATTTCACTAAAACTTAGTCAAACAGTCACTAGACTGAACAGCTGCCAATGGAAGATACTGTTAAAATAAAATGAGAACTCTTACGCTCCAAGCAACTATCTACCTTGCATACTGGTTCAAGTTCTGAGAGTATATGAAGTCATATTCACTCAACATTTACAGCACAAATTTTATGAAAAAAACAACAAATCACAAAATGAAAGAATCTCCAGCAACTTGATCATACCATATCAAACTAGCACACAGAAAGCGTAGTATGAAAGTTATGGTTTAATCATTCTAAATAAAATTAATTTAACCTTTGGTAACCAACAACAAGAGATGTGGATTATCAAACAATACTTAACCTTTAACTTATGTTAATTTTAGTCCAAAATGCTGTTTGCTCTACATGCCTGCTCCTTCCACTTTTAGCCTAAGCCACTGACTGAGTGAAGAAGCTATTTTATTGCTGCCTGCCCACCTAGTTTTCAAAAGACCACACAAAGCCAGGATTACAAGATAATATGGTGTTAAACAAGGGGTGTGTTATGTCGTGCATTCATTTTAAAGGATCTTTTAAAACACAAATATGGACTGCTATAGGATGTGATAGTAGTCCATTTCTGGTTTGTTGATTAAAAGAAAAAAGCTACACTTTAAAATCAACTTAGATTTAAAGTGGTATTTAAACCCCTAAAGCAGCAGCTGGTAGCAGTAGCTGTCTAGAAAACTGGTGAACATAAAGGATTAAGGATTATTTGAAGTTCCTTCACTGATGTCCAGCTGAAACAACCACCCAAGAGAATAAAGTCTGACTGCATAACTCACACAGGTGATAGAGCCATTTGAACGGTCCAAAGGAAATACTTTTAAAACCTTCCCATTCACTAGACTCAGGAACAGTCAATCTCCACCGCAATAGAATGTTTGAAACCAGTTAATTCACACCAAAACATTTTTGAAGATTTTTGTATAAAGAGAAAACACAATAACACTATCATTTAGGCAGCAACTGGTGCCAAACTGACACCTGCAGTTCCCAAAATACAACATAACTCACTGTACGTCTCACCACGAATTTTTAACAGAGTAGTATTTCTTCATAAACACCTTGCAACAGAAAGGTGAGACACACAGCAGAATTCATTTGCTTTGTGGTTCCGGATTTACCCATCCGTTTCTCCCTAGTACCACTGAAGTTGTCATTCCAGGTAGTCAATGCTAGATCAAAAATTTATATGCTTCAGACCTATTGCTTTCTTTCCAAATTAAGTTCTCAGCCACCTTCTCTAAAATCTCACGTCTAGTCATCATCTGAAGCCAACTACAGATAGAAGAAGTTCTCCATTGCTTGCTGAATTTGTTTGCTTGTCCTTAACACAAGGGCCTAAACATAAATACCAGAAAGCATTTAATCTGACCACTCTGCAGTCTGAACCCTACTGTTAGTTTTCCTTTCACCACTGGCATAAGCTATTTATCAGTCACTTTCCCAAAGCCCTTCAAAAACTGTCTTCACTCAACTATCACAATTCACGTGTGCTGCTAAGCTTCCAGATAAACAGTTTGTAGCTTACTCAACACAGAACAAAGCATATAGAACTACCCCTCAAAAAAGCTGCCTCCTTCAACTGCTCTTCTGTTGGGAGTGGATAACCTACTTGTGAGCTGAGACCATACTGACTGTCAATCTTCACTGCTCTGCACCTCCACTTCAGTGATTCCAGTGAACACTTTTTTCCCCACCTCTTGTCAGCACTGGACAACTTCTTGACAGACCTTTTAGTTCCATAGTTGTGGTAGAACAAAATAACTTACATACCCTGTACACAATCAGTGAATGAAATAAAAAGTCCATAGGAGAAACAAACTGCTTCAAACAAACAAACAAAGAGAAAAGCATTCTAATAAAGAATCCATTCATACCACTATAAACACTATAACAGCAAGATTTGTGAACCCTGAGCAGTCTTTAAGCTAATGCTTCAGGAATACCACATCCATAACTATTTCAGCAGCATCTGATCTTAAAAGTAGAGCTAAGAATATAGCTGTAGTCCAAAAGTAGAACAGTAACTGAGACGTTACATTCCCTCACAACACAGAGCCCTTAAACAATCACACCTGCATAAACTGGGAAAATTTAAATACAATACTTAGAGAAGAATTTGGAAGTGCTAAGTATAATGCCAAGTCCTAAAGATGCCAAAGTCACTTTTTGAAAAGGTGTGAAGGTGCTTTAATTCCACCATACAAATATACTTCCTGCAACTTACTGATCTACAATCCTGTAACTGATGCTTTCCAATATTTTTTCATTTCCATTTTTTAATGCATCTTTGCTGAAACTTCCTCACTAGGTCTTTCCCATCTTGCAGACTTCTAAAACCAGGAAAGGATTGAGATACTACAAGAGTTAGAAGACGACCTGATTGCTTCCAAAATAAGAACCTCCCCTTCCCTTTAGCATGTATGTGTAGCAAGATCCACAATCCCACAGTCATTCCCTGTCTCACAGATAAGCAGCACTAACAGAACTTGCACTGACATCATCAACTGCTGCAACACCCACCTGTAGGCCCTGAACCAAAGTTATACACAGCAGAGAGAATCAACACATTTGAAAAAGGGAACATGTTATATTACTAAAATAGCTTAAATATCTGAAGTAGTTCAGTCATGACAAAGAAAACAAGACTGAAGAGGTAAGTTTTGTTCACTTAAGATTAAAACTGGTTTATCAACTAAAAATAACTGTAATTGGCAAGTAAGAATTCCTACATACTTTTAAAATTAGTCCAAGAAATTATTCAAGCAATAAAGGAAAAAAAAAACTGTGAAAAGGAAAAATCCTTTGTTCAGCTAAATCTCAGCCTCGACAAAAGAAAATTCCTCAAGTTGTAGGTTTTGCAGTTACACTGTTCTGTAACAAATGTCATTAAATGAAGGTTTAACTCACATGTATTTTCTACAGCCTTACATGAGTCACCTCCGTCTTCCATAAAAAGGGGCATTTTAGGCAGACAAAGGAATAAGTCCCCATAAAATCCCTATTTTCCTGAGGAAAGGGAAACAGCTATGTACAAAAATCAAGGTCCAAGCTCTGTATCAAATCTCCTACCCTGCCATGCTGTTCTAACTCTAATCCATTACCAACACATTAGCTCTAACAATCAAATCACTAAAACTGTCAAATTAGATAAAAATTTGCTCAGAATTAAGAAACAAGTCAGCTTCAGTTCTGTGACACAGCTACATAAATAGGAAGAACAAACACTTCCAACAAAAATGGTGGAAAAGGAATGGTTTAGTCTGTGAAACCTTCATGAAGTCAAGATCATTAAGATGACAATTACAACAGTTAACTCTATGCTGTCAGGCATACAAAGATAACTTGTATTGATGTTCTTCTTTTAAGCTGCAACTTTGATAAATCGATGCATGAGCAAAATGAGAAAACTGAATATTTTTGTGGATCCACTATAATGCATCTCACCAAGAGTGGGAAACTCATTTATGGCAAGCATTTTTTGGTTTGTTTTTAAACACAAGAGCTCCTACATGTATATGGGAATTGCTGGTTAGAACACAAGACTTAGACTGATTATGGGTCAGTTCTTACCTTTCAGATGTTACAACAGTTCTTTGAGAGATACAAGTTGTTTCTTGGTTCAAGTGTTCCTGTTCCTTAAGCAGCAACCTATCTATATGAGAAGAATTTTTGTTGTTGAAAGGCCTAGCTTTACTTTCAAAACTGAAAATACTACTATTCATCCTCTTCCTCACTAGTGACCTTTCATCTTGCTGATATTGCAATTTCAGTTCCATTAGTCTAGTTCTGTGATGGAAAGGGAAGCTAATTCTAATTAACACTCCAGCTAAGCCTCTAAGTGTTCTGAGCTCCTTTTGTATATCAGAAATGTGAAAAGAAGTAAGAATGAAGTTTTTCCTTGTATTACATTTCTCTGCACTTCAAAAGCAACATCATAATGAAAAATGCCTGTGCTCTCTTATAAATAGCTCAGAGTTTTCCTAAAGTAAGACATGCTAATTATTTAAGTCAACAAAAATATCTAACTGCACACAAGGGTTGATTTTACATTTTAAACACTCACAAGCCTTCAAGACACCCCCCTCCTGACTGCTGATCTTAGACACTATAGCAACAAGTGAACATTTGTTCTGAAGGAATGTGGAGTATGCAACTGGGGGAGGGGTAGTACTATCAGCCACAAACTTATCTCCTGGTCCACTAAGTTATTATTTAACTTCAATCTTCCCTGAAACTGAAGAAGCAGCATTTACTATCCAACATTAGCAACCAGCATTTAACAGGCAGCTTACACTTTGACTATGAAGAACACAGATTTGCTTGAACTCAACTTCAAGAGGAGGTTGGTTTTTCCCTCTTTTTCAGAATAGTGGAAACGGAAGAATTGTTCCATGACTGCAGATGAATAAAGCAGTGCACTACCACTGCAAACTTGCAAAACCAAACAAAATACCCAGCTCCTCTGGCTCTGGTCACAGTGTCTGAAAGTCCAAGACTCCCTGACTAAAGCCTGCAGCCAGCAGACTCAGAAAACAGGAGGCTTGGGCAAAACAGACTGTGGGATGATCTGGAGTGAAATGAAAAGAAAGGTGGGAAGTTTGCTCTCCCAGATTAAGTGCAGCATTCCTGGGGAAAACCTATGGTTCATAGCTGTGCCTGCCTCCCATAAACTGACTGTAAAATACCTTTTTTGCACTGCTGTGGGTCTGCCTTCATCCAGGCTGTACATCACCCTTTCTTTGCCTAAATTCTCAAGTCTGAGGAAACTGAAAAGGAACATGACTCAGGGCCAGGGATTTCAGTGTTTTCTGTCCAAGAGAGGGACCAGAAAATGACAGTGTGAAAGCGAAGGAAGCATGGGAAAATGACCAGGAGGTCTCTGGTTTGCTGTAATCCTACAGCTACACTAAAAGAAGCAGCCTAATTTTTTTCCCCTCTGAGTTTTGCCATTAAAAAACCCACGAGAAGCTCTTAAAAAAAGTCATTACTATTACGCTTCAGTTCTTAGTAGTAATTTTACTTGTTAAAGAAAATTTAAGGAACTATTTACTTCGTTCTTATCCTTGGTTATATGCGTCACATCTTTAAGCCTGAAAGACTATTTTAGATTTGTGAAAGGACAGTTTCAGATTGACAGAACTTCTACTTAGCAGTGACTACTACTTGGAGATATGTGAAAGGGTGTACTAAGGCATTTCCAGGTCAGAAAGACTGGAAGCAGATATGACTTTGCATGTAAGAAGCAGGTTTCAGAAAGGCAAGTTTAAAGTCAAATTCAAATGTGCCAAAAGCTCAGTGCTAAGGTGACCAATTAATTTGCCATCTACAAAGAACATTCTCTGCTTGCTGTTCTCCCCACCACCACGCTACCTTTAAAACCCCTGTCAAAGTTAGCATTCAATGAAGGAGACAAAAGAATTGATACATGTTTTAGCAGTGTATGTTGTGATGCCAGACTGGAGGGTCACACCGACTCTGCCTAGAGCCTCACAGCCTTGTTCCATTTTAACCTCTGGCCACTTGATCCTTTGCCAGCCACCTTCTCCCTCTTTGCTGGTACTCAGTACAACCTTACAGCCAGCTCATGGAACTGATCTGGCTAAAAACTAGTTCCTTTCTTCCTAGGACTAGTTTTCAGGTAAATCTGCCCCCAAAACTCAGCTTCCTATGCAGTCACCAGAGAACTACCACCAGCGTCAGGAAGAAACAGTGAGATCACAGCAGCTCATGTAGAAGTTTCTTTGGAGACTGCTGTGGAAATAGACTATCAGCATGTTTAAAACAAAGCCCCAAACATAACAAGCTTTATAATAAGAAAACAGCAGTTTTAGATGCATCTTGAGAATTTTAAACAGTTACAGAACTGTGTCAACAATTAAGCTGCTGAGGGAGAGGGGAAAATAAAGCCGATTTCAGCAGGAGCACATCAGAAGTTATTCCTTGCAGCTGCCCCAGCTTGGTTTAGTCCTGGCCTCCTTGCTACTGAGGCTCAAAGGGACAGTTCACCTAACTCTGCCATGGGAACAACATCCAAAGCAGCAAATACAAGTTGTCAGAATTCACCTTTTAACATCTAATTTTGTTCAGCAAGAGGATGAACAATCTTATTACAGGCAAATGCATTTTAAACATGCAGTTAGTTCCTTGTGAATAGAGTTTGAATAGAGCTACAAAGTAAAAAAAAAAACAAAACATATTTTAATAATAAATCACAAAATTATTCTTCAGATACTGCAGGCATATTACACTTCAACAGATTCTGGAAGTGATAAACCTTAAAATTCCACTTTAGACTATTTGTCAACATCCTCAAATGTTTTTAATTCTGTAATATTATTTATTAGTTACTAGACAGTTTGTTTTTGTTCTTTTTTTGTGCTACATGGAATAAGAGAAACAGTGTGCTACACATTTACATGGATTCCTCTGCTTTTTCCTAGCAATTCTCAAAGGTCATTTAATAATTCACAAGCAGGTTGTTTACACATTTGATAATCACTATGTTTTCACAGTTCCCGAAAGTTAGCTGCCCTGACAGCATTTTACTTTCCCTTCTCTCATAAAAGTTCTTTATTTACCAAACAAAATACTACCCAGCAGAAAACCAGCACCATCTTCCACAAAAAGTCCTAAGATATCAGTCCAACTGCCCTCAAATCAAAACAAATACAAAAAAACTCCCCCAAATGTTGTTCCCAGAAACTGTTGCAAAGAAAAGTAAATACTTTATCAGATCCTTGTTTAGAGCAGTTTGACCACCTACCAAGCATTTATAGTATAAGGTGTCATTAGACAGGTAAATACATCTAGTTTAAGGCGTATCAAAGACAGCACCTTTCACTGAGAAACATCAAAATTGGAATAAAGAACAAACAGCAAAATTACACCTAGTATTAAAAATTATCATAAATTCAATCTGTAATCTTCACTGCAATACTAATGAACTTCAGATTTCCCTAGCAAAACAAACTGACAAACGGGACAAACTTTCAAGAACACTGCCTCAGAAAAAAGGACAGCAGTATTTTAGACAGTAAGAAAATAAGGAAATAAAAAATGAAATGCTAAAAATACTGTAGTGCCTTAATCATACTAAAAATAGTGACAATATACATTATCAAGCCAGGAAGGGCTGAAGAGAAATCATTCACCTTTGAGCCTCAGGCACAAATGAACCTTCAGTAAATGGCTCCTGGCTTTCAGTGTAGTATGTGATTAACACCAATCTCCGTGGTGCTACAAGAAGGTTTTGAAGTCACTAGAGATTACAAGTTCCTCATTTTGAGGAAATTACTTACCTTGAGACACCTTTAGAATTGTCCCACTGGGGTGAATACCTTATAGTTCAAAAATAACAACCTGATAGGTTTCAAGTTAGGTAGCATTCCTGATGCTTTTGAAAGTGTTGGTGCTACTGTAAAGAGAAAGCAAACATTCCTGACCAGGCCATCCAGCTTCAGCAGTACTTTTGCCTCTGCTTCAGTTAAAAAAAAAAAAAAAA